>PVJN01010284.1:0-57054 GCA_004026805.1 Lasiurus borealis
AAACAGGCCAGAGGTTATTTTGGTCAGCTTTAAGCCAGCCGGTATGAGGAGTCCAGCCTGTGAGTTCTGGTAGAGACCGGTGTACCAGTCCCCCAGATTCCACTCATAGCAGTACGCTGCCTGGCTGTGTGAGCCTCTGCTGGTGGTGTGTGGCTCAGGCATCCAGGCGTAAGCCTGTTTCTCATCTAACCCTTGGCCAGAGCACCGTGCAGAGGCTCTTCCAGAATGAACCTGAAGAGACTTGCTGAATTGGATGCAAAAGGTCCAATCAGTCATGCACAGGGATGCCAAATCCCCTGAGGCGGGACCCTCCCAAGCCACAGCCATTCTCACACACACACACACACACACACACACTCTCTCTCTCTCTCTCTCTCTCTCTCTCTCTCTCTCTCTCTCTCTCTCTGCATTAGTGTTCACTGAAGACTGCTCGCATTAAACAAACATGGCAATATATTTGAAACCAATCACTTACGCACAGTTTGGCAAAGAAAAGAGAGAAACCTATCCTCCTTTCAAACCGAGCTCTTAGTATTCTGAACTGTTTAGCTAGAATTTTTGTTGTCCTTGTTTGAGCTTGTTCAGGGTAAAATAAAATTTCAGGATTAACTCAGACTTAAAGCAAAAATCACCAGGGGCTCGAATTCCTTCCTTAGTCCTGGTTCAGAGTGCTTTTCAGTAGGATTTTAGGTTTGAACTGGGATGCTTTCGGGGCAAGGGATACCACTGTATTGCGAAATATTTCTGCTGTTTGTCAACCCATCATTACCTAGGATCCAGAACAGGCATGTGCTTACTGTGGAATTAATCCCAACTGCCAGTTAACTTTGGTTCGCTTCTCTAGGTGCAGGGGTGTGTGTGTGGAAGGGGGTGGGGAGGAGAGGGAGGTGTGTGTGTTTGGGGTTAATTTTGCGATTTGTAATTTTGGGGAGGGTTATTTGCTGACCAGCAGACACATTGCAATTTGGAGATATATTCAGTGAGGAGCACTGGCTGGATTTGATTTCAATGGAAGGTTTTAAAATGCATTTTTATCTAAGAGGTAATTCTATCTCTGTCTGCGATTAGATTTCTATTTTGATGTCCTTTAACTCACACCATCATATTTTCGTCTTTCCTAACAGTCACTTCTTCTTAGGCATGACCTGACACACACACAATGTGCACGGAACAGAATACATTCCACACCGGTTAAGAGTGGAAGGCTTTGGAGTCAGAGAAATGTGAAGTTCACATCATGACGGGGCCACTTACTATCGGTGTCACACAAGGTGAATCACCTCGGTTCTATCCCCACATCTCTAAGATGGGTCTAGGGACGGCACCCATTTCAGACGATCCGTTTCAGGAATAAAGGGCATTTAATGCCACCAACGGGGTGTGTGTGTGGGGGGCGGGGATTGCAAAAAGTTTCCAAGATTCGGCCTCACCCTAAGCGTTTATCTTAACCGCCGGTGCCAAGCCGCCACCACCCACTAGAGTAAACAGCAGGGAGGGCACTCCCCCAGCAGGCGGGCCTCCGGCGGTGGGGCATACCCCGAGGTCAAGTGTACACGTTCTGCTAGAGGAGGAGGCAGGAGACGAGGAGTGTACCTGAAGGCCCACGCACTCAGCTGAAGACTGTAGTTCAGGCTCTTTTTTTCTTTTTCCATCTCAGCCAGCAACCTCCTTCTATGTGAGGGCATGACCCCCGGGACACATAAAAAAAAAAACCCTTCCACGACCCTCCTCCTGGGGTGAAATCCTGAGAGGATGGATACAGAGGTGGTGGAAGGATGACATTCTGGGCCATCTCTCTGTCCACGCCTGGCTAATGGGAGAAGAGTTCATTTGTACTGGGCTCTAACCTGTGCCGGTGCTGCATGGATTTCGTGAGGGCAAAGCACACCCTTCAACGAACGATTGTGTCTGATAAGCAGACGCGGAGCCAAGGGGCTCGCTTTTCCCAGGCATTTCTATCAACACCCCCCTGAAAACGAGGCCTTTTGCCGCGGGTTCCCAGGGATAAAGTCACCCGCCCCAAAGGGGTGGAGGGGGCTGTCTACGGGCGTTTGGCAGCAAACCGATACCCGTTGAGAATCTGTTATCTTGTTCCCTTTAAATAAGCATTGCACACACTTTTTCCCAACAGGTTGATGGGGCTGAAAAGAATGAAACCCGGCAATTCGGCGCACATCTGCCTCCTGGATTAACGTTCCCCCAAACGCTGGGCGAGCAGGAGGAGAGAGTTCTAGTTTCATCCCCTTATTTTGGCTCCTTTGACCTAAACCTTTGAGAATCTGTCAAGGAACAGAAAGGCTGACCAGAAAGGAGATACCAGAAAGGAGGAGGAAGAGGAAATGCAGCTTATATAATAGCAGCTTAAATGCATACTGTGTTTTGCAATTTATAAAACTATTTCACATATACACCTAATTTAATCACATCCCCAAGTTTAAGCTGCAAATGGGTCTTAGGTATCACTTACTCCAGGGTCTTTCAACCTCATGCCCTAGGAATATTTCAGGGGTGATAGCTCTATGCATTGGGGGACAGTCCTATGCCCTGGAGCATCCCTGCCTTCTACCCTAGATGCCAGGACCAGCTGCCCCCACTTTGACAACCAAAAATTGCTCACTGCTGAGAATATCCGATCAAGTCTCGGAGCTTTAAGCAGATTATATACTTGCACGTGGCAGGTCCTAAATTAAATAGTCAGAGAAGTTATTATTTTATATACTCTCCACCCCCAGCATGGGCTCAATCTGTCTTTTACTGTCAAGACTGAGAAATGTGCAGCACTTTTTAAAAGTCCAAGGTAGTGTCTCTGTGATGCCAAACTGCTCATTTAATTTGGCTGAAAACCTACCCATTTAATTTTTCAAACCAGACAACCGCCACCATCAAGCCCGATCAGACGGATCCTGATGTCGAACTGATTTGTCATCGCAGGCAAACTGCGAGGCCTGGGTCACACACTTTGGAAATCAGGCTCAGGATGGGCCAAGTGGCAGACGTGCCTTCTTTAAGTTCAGGCCCCTTTGCTTCGTGGACACATGCAAACTGCAGACAATCTGGTTTTAAAGTCTTGGACTTCGCTCAGATGCCATTGCTGGTTTCTTCAATAATGCAGAAAGCCGCATTGAAGATTCAGAGGTTTTTAGTTTTTTTTTAGGTATACTAAGAATAGTCACTAAAAATGTGCTCCTGGAACATAGTCAACTCACTGGTATACTAAAAGCAACCTCCCTAGCCCTTAATGGTCTGATAGGATCGACAAATCATATTTGTGTATGTGTTCATTCATCCACTCATTCAAACACTGACTGAACAGTTGCTATATGGCAGGCTGTAATAAAGACTGACCCCTGCACAGTTCTAGTCTACCAAGAGTGGAAGAAGGAGGGAGAGGGAGAGTGTGCAGAGGGACCACCATGAGCTAAGATGGGCAGACAAATAAGGCTATTCAACCCTAGGAGGCCACATCTGTTCTTTCAACAAACATTTTATTGAGTGCCAAAGCAACAGTGGACCATGGGTCAAAATACAACCCAAGGAGAGACCCAGCTGTAATGGTTGGACAAGGACTGAATATCTGTACGCACCTCGTTTTATTATGTTTACCGATGGGAAATCTGAAAGAGTGGAGCTCTCTGTACCCTCCTGCACTTCAGCACATGTTATGTCATGCCACATGACTGCAAACATAATACCTAAGCAATGATGCCTTAATGAATGAATGAAATCATGAAAACCAACATCGATTTAATTGAGCATCTACAGGAGCCAGTCTGCTGACTGCAATCATTCAGCACAAGGACACTGGCCCACGGCATGTCCAGACTGCATTTCACTCGTGCGCTCAGAAGAGAATGGCGCTAAGAGTGTGGATGAGTTAAACACAGTTCTCCTGGGTGGGAAGGAGATAGACTAGAAATAATCTCTCAAAGTGTTTCCTTAGTGTGCAGTTTAAAAACTCCTGAGTTAAATAGCTACCATTTTTGAGCACTTATTAAATGTATAAAACACCGTGAGGATAGGATAGTTTTCTGATTTTTATGACATCCCTATGAATTCAAGTTTAAAATGTGGACTCTAGAGTGGGGGATCAGCAAATTACCACCCGCGGGCCAAGTTTGACCCTCTGGCTGTTCTTATAAAGTTTTATTGGAACACAGACATGCCCCTGTGTTTACACTTGCTAGTGGCTGCTTTCTTGTTACAATAGCAGAGTTGAGTTGCAACGTGGGTGTGCCACCATCGTCCCCACTGCCTCATCTTAGTCCCAAGTCTCGGGTAAACATTTGAATTATGTGGATTCTAATCCTTAAACATGTCCATTTAAGAATTTCACTCAGTAAATTTTTACATCTAAAACATATAAATATAAAAATATAAATTGTTTCGTTGCAACGGAGAGAGTGAGACCTATAAAATCTGAAATATTCACTGCCTGCCCTTTTACAGCAAAAAACCCATGCTCTTGGGTCAGATTTCTTCAGCTAAAACCCCAGCTCTTCACCTGTGTAAGCTGTATGATGCTGGTAAGTTATTTAAAGTTTTAATTCCTCATCTGCAAAATGAGAATGGTGATACTAACAATCACTGTGAGAAATTAAGTGAGATAATATATGCCAAGAGCTTAGAAAAACCAAGTCTAGCAGGTCCTTGAATAACATCATTACACACGCATTCTGCTCAATGTCGTTTTGTTACAATGTGGATGAGACAGGCAGGAACTTAATTCTTGCTTTCATCAACTCATCTATGGTAAAATTGATTTTGTTATACATCGTTTTCCTTAAAATTGCAGAATCTTAAGGGAGGACTTAGTGTATTAGGAAGTGTTTGATAAATGTTAGATATCCATGCCCCGTTTTAAAGATCAGGAGCTTGAGGCTCAGAGAGATCAAATAACTTGGCCAAGATCCCTCAGAACTGAAACTGATGATGAAGCCTCCACTCTTTCTTCCACGTTATTTTGTCTTTGCTACTTTCTTAGCGGTAACAGGGTTAGCTGGCCAGTGCTAACAGTAAATCTACTGTCAGTGAGAAACGGACACTGGTGGACATAGTTGAAGGAAACCCAACCACAGATCCACAGTAAAGTTGTTGGGAAACCTTTCCTTTCCACCACATGCCTCACCGCACTTCCCCACCCCTCGTCTAAGCATTCAGAGTTCTGCAAACTCTTCCGTAACCTTTTTTTGGCCCTCTATAACATAGTTAACATGCTCAGTTTATATTTTTTAGATGTAAAAATTTATTGAATTAAATTCTTTTTTTTAAAACATATATTTTATTAATTTTTTACAGAGAGGAAAGGATAGAGATAGAAAGTCAGAAACATCAATGAGGGAGAGACATCGATCAGCCTCCTCCTGCACGCCCCACAGTGGAGATGTGCCCGCAAGCAAGGTACATGCCCCCAACCGGAATCGAACCTGGGACCTTTCAGTCCGCAAGCCAACGCTCTATCCACTGAGCCAAACCGGTCTTGGCTTGAATTAAATTCTTAAATGGAAATGTTTAAGGATTAGAACCCACATAATTCAAATGTTTAAGTGAGTCCTGGGATTAAGATGAGGCAGTGGGGACGATGGTTGCACACCCACGTCCTGGAGCCAGACCGCCTGCCTTTTCTGCTCGAGAAACAAGTGCCATCACACAAGTCACTTAATCTCTCTGAGCCTCAGTTTCACCTTCTGTAAAATGGTGATAATATACCTCCCCCTGTGAGGATTATATGTAAGATACTTAGAAAAGTACTACTTGGCTACAGCAAATGCTCAAATCTCTTTATCATCATCACCAACACCATCATCTTAGTTGGTCAAAATGGTAGACGTTTTTCAAGGATCTGCTCTTTGTAGAGAACTATTTAGTCACAGAATTTTCCTTCAGAAAGGTGTGGATGAACTGGAAGGGAACTTATATGGCTAGCACCTTCTATGTTTATATGGAAAATTGCTTTAAGACATTGCACATGTACAATGAGTGATAATAATGAAGGATTCTTTAACCAATGCTTATACAAAAAGCAGATACCATGTCCTTTTGATATTTGTCCAATTCTGTATTATATAAATACTACTTGTTATACCCACCCAATATTTATTTCCTACCCATTAAATATAGTAGGTCCTAAATACTGTTTATTAACTGTAAGATATTAAAATTACCAATTGAAGTTAGAAAGAAACCTGGGCATAATATTCTCAGAAAAATTTTATGTGCCAGCTTTTGAATATATGAACTGGCAGTTGCATTTCTGATTCTTTTTATTATAAAAATACTCTTTAATTTGCAAAGGAATTTCTTTACATAGGAAATTCTGCATGTCACTTACAATGATTCTATCTATCTGTCTATCTATCTATCTATCTATCTATCTATTTATCTGTCTATCTATCTTTATTTATCTATCTTTCCAGTATATACTTTGCTTGTGTATCTATATATACCCACAATACTATGCATAAGTATTAGTACCATTTTCTTGATGGAGAAACTAAGCCTTGATGGGCTTAGCTGAAAATACAACTAGATAATAATAAAGTTGGGATTATAATTTAATAAAGAAGCTTCATGTTTAGAGTGATAGTCTATAGTTTAACTTATATTTGGCAGTAGAGTCTGCTTATATTCAAAACAAAACAAAACTCTGACAGTCCATATGGAGTAGAGATCTACCTATAAATAGCTTCTTAAAAATTCTAAAATTTTATATGTAAAGGGTATTTTTCATTTGTTTTGAATTTATGCCAAAACAGATTTGGAAAATGAACTTTCTCCAATATAAGCTTTCAGTCTCTATGATGTATAAATGCTCTTCTTCCCAACTGCAAACTGTATTGGTAGTTTGCAAGTAGTAGTATAGTATTAGTATATCTATTATTACTATGCTATTTTATACATGAGTACATACTCTAGGATATGTTCTTTTATTACCTTCTGGAAGTGTCAAATAGTAGCATATAAGAATACCACAGGTCTCTTTGTAAGAAAAATGACAAACTGCCTGTCTTCAAACAAAGGCTCTGAAATAGAGTGACATAGTCAAATATTGGTTTCAGTTCTAGGTGTGACCTTCAGATTTGAGTTGGTTAACATTAGTCATTTCAGTTGTGACTGTTCAACAATATCTGCTACCATAGGAAAACAGATCCTGCCCAAGACGGTTTGGCTCAGTGAATAGAGCATCGGCCTGCGAACTGAAAGGTCCCAGATTCAATACCGGTCAAGGGCATGTACCTTGGTTGTGGGAACATCCTCAATGGGAGGTGTGCAGGAGGCGGCTGATCGATGTTTCTCTCTCATCGATGTTTCTGACTGTGTCCCTTTCCCTTTCTCTCTGTGAAAAATCAATAAAAATATATTTTTTAAAAAAAGAAAAACAGATTTTATTTAATGCGATGTCCTTGTATTTCACTGACAAGTATACCTCAGGGCAATAGTTATAGTGAAAGAGCATTTGGTCAGGAATACTCTAAACATTGCATAACTCATGGGTTACTTTTGTCTATGAATGTTTAAGTTGGATGTGGGGTATTTTTGAAGTTAAAAATATTTTTAAATAGCCCAATGATATTTCATGACAATATGACTATAATAGGCTCTTTATGAGAAAAATAAATATAAAAGGAAACTTGCTTTCCCATGGGAGACAAAGACAATATGCATTAAGATGCAACTTGAAATGAATCCAGGAAATACATTTGCTTATTATTCATTAAATGTTTAAGTATTTCTTCCAGCTTTGTTCCCTGATGCTATTTGGACTTTAAAAAAAATTTTTTTTAGATATACATATAATGAGAAACAAACAGGTAGGTCCTTCTAGCAAAAGGAAGGCTAAGATTAAACCCTAATACCCAATAACTTAAATCTTTAAGGTAAAAACATGGAAAAGAAAGGAAGACTATGAATTCATTGGTCTGAGAAGAAACCTGTAACAGGTATTTGTGAATATCTTGGCACATTTTAACAATGTCCTTTGTTTTTCAGTCTTTTCTGAAAAGGACTCTATTAGAAGTGGGGCCATCTGAGAGAGGTACCTTAATAACAGAAAAGGTAAAAGTCACCTTCTGTTATGAAGTAGATTTTAGATATTTGAGGCTATTTCCACTTCTACATAGTTTAAACTGTATCAGAAAATGAAAAATAAAAACTATGGTTTATCTTATTGGCTCTGGTCGAAGCTTTTCAAAGGCAGAGACCCTTATTTTGGTTTCCTCTATGGCTAGCACTGAAGGGAAGAATGTTTCAATAATGGCAGGAATGAATGAAAGAACCAGTTTAATGAGCAAAACATGGGAGGACCCAATTACAAAAATAATTTTATCATCATTTTAACTACCAATAGATTGCTTTGAAAAATTTTTTTCATATATCTATGTATATTTAACTTGTATGGTTTAACTGCAAATTACTTCAGTGCTAAGTTCATAATTATTTTTGAGGAAGAATTTGCAGGTATTTGGAAAACACAAAGTTGTCCTATTTAGAGGTGAGACATTTCTTTTAAAAAGGAGAAGAAAGGGAGGGAGGAGGAAGGAGAACCAGTTTCCCCAGTTTCTATAAATTAATTAGGCAGTTAAAAGTTAGCTGAAAATTTACATAAAAGTTACATAGAAAGCACAACGAGATTCATGGAAGAAGCTTACGAAATCTGTTAGAAATTAATTAGAAGACTACATTTTTAGAATGGAAAGGAACAGAAAACAGATATCCCGGAATCCTGCCGAACCCAGAGCATTTAGGAGGAAATGTTCCAGCATCAGGAAGCTTCTGAGCTTCCAGGTATATTAACTCCGGGGACCAGGGCTGGAGTACAATTGTTCACGCCTTATGTACTCTGTCCTTTCACTGTGTGCATTTGAGCTAACATTTCAGCTAAAAAACTAACATGCCGGGAAAAAGGTCCCTGGTTTGAGCGAGTCATTTATTCCCAGACTCACGGAGAAACCCTGGATATTCTACGAGTTAATAAAGTGTGAAATGACTTTAATGCTTCAAGGCAAATACAATATACCACGCCAGTCTTGCAAAAAAAAAAAATGATTTTAGAAAGCACGGTCTATCTTATCCCACCTGCATCCGAAAATTTAATTGGCTTAGTTATATTTCCTCTTTCTCCAAATCCCCTTTTATGGCCAAGAGAACAGGAGGACCCACAGCAGCAAACAGAGTTGATCCCTCCTAAGCCTGTCCTCAGCAACACCAAGCGGGGGCGTGGTATATTGTACAAACCTGGGTACAGCGTGTTTCTCACAGGCCCTAAAGCCAGAGTCTTAGCTGATTTTAACGCTAATTTATTTGGGATTTGGGACACCCAACTGTTAAAGCCATGTTCCAATGTGGAGAATCTAATTCCTGTGAAGAATCCCGCAGCTCTGAGTTTATATATTCTCTGGGCTGTTATCTCCAGACCCATCAGAGAGCAGCCAGTCAGCACAGACCTTGGAACTGGCGATGCTGGAGAGGCCGTTCACACAGCCCGGCGGTCCTGCTCACTGCGATTCTGCAAGCGGAGGCTCAGTGGCCATCTGACAGCATCCACAATACAACAGAACTAGGACAGCCGTTTGGGGAAAACTGTTTGGAAACTAATTGCGGCTCATCTAGCTCTGTTTCCCTAAAGCAGAACGGAATTTATTTTCATACAAAAATAAAATAAAATAAAATAAATATTGACTGTAGCCCCTGATTCATAGCCACGTCCAGTGTGGTGTGTCCTCGCTCTTTCCCTCTGCTGCCACACAGATATATGTGTGTGTGTGTGCGCGTGCGTGTGTGTGTATATATATGTATATATATACCACACACTTTTTTCTTTCTTAGTCTAAAACATTATCGACCTCTGCTGTTCCTTTGCTGGGGATTTCATCAAGCGTGTTTACATCAAAATGCGCCCTGATCCCAGCCACTGCCTCCCTGCTGTATCCTAGTTACAAGAGCTGAGACAGCTTAGTCCCTGGATCGCTTCGGCTTTGTCTCACCTGTTTGTGAGGAAACCCCCAGCGCCAACACCAGATAGGAAAATAGGTGGTGGGGATGAACCCTGGATGTCAACATGTGCCCCGTGCTCCACTGGCTGACACGCATCTTCATGGAGATGGAGTGGGGTTGAAGGCACCTCTTTAAAAATAACCCGAACCCTTCCCGTCACCATATGCAAAAACTGACTCACAGACCAAAACAGAAGAGCTTAAAATTATAAAAATTCTTAGAAGAGAATATAGAGGAGAAGCTTCATGATATTGGATTTGGCTTTGATTTCTTGGATCTGACACCCAAAGCATAGGCAACAAAAGAAAAACAAAATAGATGAACGGGACCACACCAAATGGAAAACTTTTGTGAGTCAAAGGACACTATCGGCGGAGTGAAAAGGCAACCCTTACTGAGGAATTAATATTCAGAATACAGGAGGACCTCCTACAACGCAACCGTAACAAAAACAAATCAGCCAATTTAAAAGCGGGCAAAGGGCTGACTAGGCATTTCTCCAAAGATGATACCCAAATAGCCAACTGGCAAATGAAAATATGCTCAACATCGCTAATCATACAAATCAAACCACAATGACATACCGCTTTGTACTCATTAAGATGCCTACTATTTAAAAAACAATAAACAAAAACCCCCAAAACAACAACGGCTGGCAAGGGTGTGGAGAAATTGGAACAATTGTGCATTGCTTGTGGGAATGTAAAATGGTGCAGCTGCTATGGAAAGCAGTACAGTGGTTCCTTAAGAACTCAAACTTAGAATTATCACATGATTCACCAAATTCCACCACAAGGTATATATCTAAAAGAACTGAAGGCAAGAATTCAAACAGTTATTTGTACACCCATGATAAAAGCATTATTAACTACACAGCCAAAGGTGGAAGTAACTCAAATGCCTATCAATGCATTTAAGAAATAATTTAAAATATAAGGTAGTTGCTATTGGGAAGATGAAAAGTTTTAAGTTTTCATCTGGGCAGATGAGAAAGTCCTGGAGGTGGATGGTGGTATTTACACAATACTGTGAATGTATTTAATGCCTCAGAACTGTACATCTAAAAATGATTAATATTATACATATTTTACCATAATAAAAAGAGTGTCATGGAAAACCAGCAGAGATTATCTATGGCAATAAAAGCATAATATGCTAATTAGGCCAGATGACCTTCAGGATGAAGCTGGGGCTGTGAGGGGAGGCCAGGTCCCAGATGCCAAAGGGAAGCCAGTGCCGGCAGCCAAGGGAAGGAAGGCCTCCTCTTGCACGAATTTCATGCATCGGGCCTCTAGCATGAAATAAAGATTTTAAAAAAGCAGATTTTTACACGATGGGAAAATCAATTAGAAAAATGATGTTCTAGGTTATACAGCCTTTTCTTCATGTTTGCAATTCAAATTGCAAAGCAAGACAAATGACCAATATATTAGCAAGGGGGGGGGGGAGGACACAAGAGAGAGATACTGATTTGTTGTCCCACTTATTTATGCATTCATTGGTTGATTCTTTTATGTGCCCTGACCAGGGACCAAACCTGCAACCTTGGTGTATTGGAACGACACTGAACTATTTGGCCAGGGCTCACAAACTTATTTACCCTTTAAACCTGTTTGGTGTGTTTCAAATGTAGACTTTTAGTGTATGCGTGTCGGGGTGGGGCAGGAGGCAATAGATACCAGGATGAGGAAGGAGATTAAACAGAATTGTAGAATCTATCACCTTTAAAATTCTGGTCGTGATTCTATAAACTTTTCTGTGAAGCCCACTGGCCATTCCTTTGCTTTGGGGGTCTCATCCTCAGATAGTTTATCTGTTATTTATGAATTACAGACGTTAGAGCTAAAGCAAACCTTAGAGGCCATGCTGAAAAATTTTCCTAGGAAAACTTTCTCTTCTCAACTGATGTGCTTCCATTGCCTGAGAAGTGACAAAACACATTATGGTGTTCACAGTTAAGTTCAGACATCTAGATAATGAATGGCCTTAATTGTACACACCTCTGTTTACTAATAACCGCTTCAGAGACTCTTTAGATAGAGACAGATTAAATCTCTCATGTAAAAGAAGGAACGGGCTTTGAGAATGGAAGTGACCTATCCAAGGGTAGGTATTTTACGTTTGCTGTTTGGACTCCTAACTGAATTAAGCTTCTCAGAGACAATGAAAAGATGACCTTTTGTTCCCCTGAAGCACACGGTAGAAAAATGAACAAAAGTGGTGATAATACCCACCAAATAAATGCAAGCCTCGCATATGCTCTTCCCTGTAACAGATCTGAGAGATTGATGCTGATATACAATGTCAATCAAAAATGACTCTGGAGTCCTGATATTGCTTAAGGCTGGAGTGTCCCAGGGGGAGGGAACAGGCTTTTATTTCCCGAACTTCTGCAGGAATATGTATGATTTTAAGCCTTCTTAAAGTGATAGATCTCAATCATTAGGTGTGTGCAGTGAAAGGAACAGCCATATGCACTGGGAGGACAAGTATAATAGATAATGGGCTGCTCATTTCTGGAGGACAGCTTGAATGTATCAAGAGCTTTACAGTGTTCATTCTCATGAGATTCCATTTAGGGAAATTTACCCCAAGAAAATAATCAGAGACACCAGTAAAATTTATAGTCAAATTTGTTCACTACAGTGATATTTGTAGCATAATGTAATGAACATAATAGTATATATTTATATGTGATATGTCAAAGATAATGTTCAACAGTATGAAAATGGCTAAAGAAATTATGGCAGAGTTGCAGGCTAGAATATTAATTTCATGTTCTCAACTATGTTTTCCTTGTAAAATCGTATTTTAGAATATATATGCAATAGTAAAAAAAAAAAAAAGGAAAATACATTTGCCATAATGTTTAATTGTGGTTTCTTTGGAATGTGGGATTTTAATTTTATACTTTTTCTTTACTTTTCAGGTTTCCTTTAATAAATACGCTTTTATAAAAAGAAAAAAATTATAATTAAAAAAGAATTTGGCCGAAACCGGTTTGGCTCAGTGGATAGAGCGTCGGCCTGTGGACTGAGGGGTCCTGGGTTCGATTCCGGTCAAGGGCACGTACATTGGTTGCGGGCACATCCCCAGTGGGGGGCGTGCAGGAAGGCGGCTGATTGATGTCTCTCTCTCATCGATGTTTCTGATTTTCTATCCCTCTCCCTTCCTCTCTGTGAAAAATCAATAAAATATGTTAAAAAAAAAATTTGGCTCTCCAAGTCCCTTGATTCAGTCCAGATCCCAGCCTAGAGGATGTGTGAAGGGACTTGGGGTTGGATTGGGGGGTGTGAGGAGTTTTGGGGCACCTAAGTGCACTCACCTTAGGTGTACTCACCTAAGACTCCTCCCTGACATACAAAGGATTTACGGCCCCTACCTTTCAGATCTATGTGGGGGCTGGGGCTGCAACTGGGGAGGGCTGGCCGGGCAAAACTCCAGGAGAAAGTACAAGTTACCTCTTTTGTTTCCCATCCCTGCCGTAGCATACATAAAATTATCACCCGCAGAGTAATAAGGCCTCCTATCTGCAGTGAATGATATAGTTGTGGGAAGTGTACTTATATATGCTGTAATTCATTGGATTGACATGAGTCAGGTGTTCTGATATTACTTTGACATCATCCAAAGTATGATGGATGTTACAGGTGAGGTAACAAATGAGAAAAGGCATGAGAATTGTTCAAGAAAATGCAATCCTCTTCTTAGCTTGTACCAGTACCCTTCCTTGTGTCTAACCCTTTTGAAAGACAATGCTGATTGGCATATCCTTGACCTCCATTTGTGAGTGTAAAAGACAAATTATAAGCAATATATAATTGTTCCTCATCTCTCCTAAGATGCTCACACATGCACACAGCAGCAGTGGTTTTTTCCCTCCTGGGCCACAAAGATATAAACTAAACAGAGAAATAAGGATTTGTATTGTGGGTTCAAAATAACTTACTGTGTATAGCCACTCACGTTGCCACAAAATGACATACTACGTGCACACTGTCTAAGCAGCAGATGCCTTGGTTGGTAGGAATGAAAAAGGACGGTTTCCCTTAAGAAGACAAGGATACCAGCTGGTGTACTCACCAAAAAAACCCCACCAATTTGACTTGTCTGGTCCTCTACAGGATGTCGAATGAGAATTCAGGCAAATTCAGGCAGCTTGCTTGGGATATCTCAGTTCAATGTTTGGAGTGCTCTTTGAGGCAAATCCTATTGGTAAAAAAGAAAAGAAAAAATTGCTAGAAAAAATGTTTTCTATCTCAATACAATTTTCATACATGCATTACAAATTTGGGGCCATTTTTCTTTCAAAAGAAAATGGACTACCATTTCTCTGTCATGTTGTCTACAAACCGAGAAATGCAACCCTTTTCTTCTTCCTGTCCGTGAATAGGGAACCATAATAAGAAAATGACCAATTTCTTCCATTTCTTGTATTTTCCCCTCTCCCTTCATGACTTCAAGATGAACAATATGTGTTTAGGAAGGAATACAGATATAGCCTATATTATATGCTTATAGACCCTTAATAAGTGAGGTGGTTCACTTTACAGGGCTGGTAAATCTAGCTCATGGGCTGTCCCTCCTCGTTTGGGGGGCTCCGCTACTCATCACTGAGAGATCTTCACACTCTTTCCTGTTGAATCCAGGGAGGATCTCGAAACCACTGAAGTAAGAATCCCCCTCACTGCCAACTGATGAGAGCTGCCGTGAAAGTGACTTGGGATTCTGCCCTAACTGTGTAGTTGAGACGCTGCTGACAATGTTCTTTGCATGGAGAGTCCCACAGGATTTGGGATCCTAAGTTAAAAGACTTTGAAGTCACGATACAGAAAATACTCAAATTTAGGAGACTTAAGTTCAAGATAAGGGTATTTCGAGTGAGACGTTAAAATATATCCTAAGCACAAAACTTTTACTTTTATTTCACATCTGGATACATAATCAGCCCAACTTTAAGAATGTTCCCTCCCAACAACTGAGAGTCCTCCTTGAGCTGCATAAGCTTCAATATGGCACAGCGGCTGCAGCACCAGCATGGGAACTAGAGGACTAATTTT
Organism: Lasiurus borealis; assembly: GCA_004026805.1. Classification (NCBI taxonomy): domain Eukaryota; kingdom Metazoa; phylum Chordata; class Mammalia; order Chiroptera; family Vespertilionidae; genus Lasiurus; species Lasiurus borealis. The sequence goes on from PVJN01010284.1 coordinate 15,051, forward strand.
TTATGTTTATTTTTTTATTTTCCCAACTTTATTGACAAATATAAGTGTATATAAACATAATTGTATGTATCAGTGTAGAACACGATGGTCTGGTAGTTCTAATTTTAGCTCTGCCACGACTTTTTCTGTGTTCTTAGATAAATCATTTCACCTATTTGAGCCAAAGTTGTTCCTTAAAGAAAATAAGGAGTTAGATGACCATTAGGTTTTCAAACTTTTTTTTTTAGCTTTTCTTTTGTTTTATTTCTTTAGCTACAGCACCCTTTCTTCCATCAAACATGTGCCTAGATGCAGAAACAAAACTGAGAAAGCAGAAGCTGGCTGAATGGAGGCAGGGGTGATAGGGGGAGGCCCCCCCAGCTCACCACCGATTCTGCTCCCTCAGCCACGGGAGCCAGGAGGGGACCGGCAGGACTTTTAGGACGACAGAGAGCACAGTTTGGAACCTGCCGGTTAAAGGGCCTCTGAAGACATTCGCAGCTCCAAAGTAATTCTGCCCTACCTATCTCTATATTGCAATGACTGGCAAAGCCTTCAGTGGGATTCATACCTTGATGGGAACATGCAATAAAACGAAACGAGTAGCTGATTTTAACCCTTATTATCAATGATTTACAGGGGGCTGGGGGGGGGGTGAGGGGAACTACCACACCCTCAAATAAATCATAGAGTAGCAGCTGTTAAGCTACTGCTTAAAGTATATGACCTACACCCCTTTCTGTATCCTGCATAACACCTAATGATCAACATCACAGTGTTTAATAAGTCAAAATAAACGTTCGAATCACAAGCTGCTCCTGAAATTAATCCTACCCTGTTGAGGCAACAGAATAAAATTTAGACACCTGCACTATTCATCTACTAGCTAAGTGACTTCAGACACATTTATTTAACTTTTCTGAGCCTCACTTTCTGCATCCATAATGTGGATATCACCTTCCTCCTCAAACCTCTAAACAATATTCCCACTGACGTAGGATTAAGTCCAATATTCTTTTTAAAAATATATATATATTTTATTGATTTTTTTTTTACAGAGAGAAGGGAGAGAGATATAGAGCTAGAAAACATTGATGAGAGAGAAACATCAATCAGCTGCCTCCTGCACACTCCCCACTGGGGATGTGCCCACAATCAAGGTACATGCCTCTGACCGGAATTGAACCCAGGACCCTTCAGTCTGCAGGCCGACGCTCCATCCACTAAGCCAAACCGGTTTTGGCCCAATATTCTTAATAGGTCCTATAAGGAAGACTTTGGCTCCTTTTGTCAACCTCATCTTGCTCATGCTGTTCCCAACTCTTCAAACCCTTGCTAGTCCCCATACTTCCCATCCCTCCCTCCTCCCTGCCCCTTACCTACCCAGCTTACACTCATCCTTAAACCTCAGAAGTCATCCCTGGAGTCCCCGAGACATGTTCCTGTAACATCATAGCTTACTATGACGTTGAATCACATGAAATTGCCGTTTGGGAGGAAAGAAATGCTAGCCTATTGGCAATTTTATAAAATGGTTTAACCTTACAATAACTGGTATAATAGTGGTCCCCTCCAGTCAATTGTAAATTTTACTAGGGCAAAATCTAGTTCTGACTCACTACTTTTAACCCGTGTCCCCCAGCCATTCCTAGCACCCAGTAGGTGCATAATCTTCAAATTAATGTGTGATATCATACTACATTTTTAATGATAAGCACTTAACTTTTATATTGTCATTGGTAGTAAAAATTATGTTTTTATTCAAATGCTACTTCTGAGTGTCAATGAATGAAATGAAGAAATGGAATGAAAAAAATTACTTTTTAAGATCTTCATTTCTGGCATTTCTAGAAAGCATGAATCCTAGTAAGTATATTACACATCATTAGGGATAAAATTAGCCCACTGGTGTGGTATCACTCATGCATTTTTTAAAACGCAAATGTTTCTCACTGAAGGGCAGAATGAAAACAACTCAGAAAGGAAACCAGATGGTTTGGATGTCTCTCTTTTTACAGCTTTTGCGTGCAATAGCAAATCAGTTAGTGGGGGAAAGATAGCATCTAAGAAAAGTGCTAGACTTGCAATAGGAGTTTTAAAGTGCACGTCCCCGTGATATTCAAAAGGAACGCATCCTAAACTTACCCAACTATGCCATATTTAGTGTCCCCCTTAAATGGACAGAACAAAGACCAAGTCTAAACCAAGTTGGGTTGATGTATGTGGTCGGTTGGGTTTCTTCACAAGCTACGGACTTTAATGATATTAACAGCGTTAATATCGGCTGACATTCAATGAGTGCTTATTATGCTTTTCTCTTACACTGTCTTATCTAAACACTTCCACAGCCCCAGGAAGCAAATTCTAAGGTGGTTCTCATTCCGGAGGCTGCGCACTGGCTAAGCCCCTTAATTGTAAGAGATGAAGCTGGGATTCAAACCCAGGAGTTCTGAGGCCAAACTCTGTGCTCGCAGCTATTCTGCTCTATGAGAGAATTCATTTGCTGGTGCACCTGAGTCTGGAAGAGCAGAATTTGTACTGCAACAAAAATGGTGAGTTTCTATGAATTTCTATTGCAGCTTCAGAGTCATTTGTAACTCAAGGTCTACTGTCTAAGAATTTTTTTCCAGAGTCTCAGAATTCAACTCTAAACAGTAAAAGGTATTCTCAACCTGGATTAGAAATGTAGGAGTTCAACTTTTTGGTTGAAGAGTAGAGGATGTCGGAGACTCTTAATATCACAGATTGAGAAATCCCTGGTTATCCAATTTGTCCCCCAGCTTTTTGCCAAAACCTGTCACATTTTGGAAGGCATTTGAGAAATCACAGAGACCTACAAAAGGAGTAAGCAGAGCCCACAATTTCACTTCCTACTGCTCAGTCAGTAATTTCTAATCAGACTCTTCTTTCTTGTTACATTTTTAAAAAATCGCCTACCTCTTTTAGTTGCAAAGGAACATACTCACATTTGCACTATAGAAACGGAATTTTAAAAACAAATACAAATTACTAATTCTTTACATATGATTCAGAGATGGTGGTTATGGAGCGATCGCTCCCCACCCCCCTTGGTCTTTGTGCATTAACATTTGACCCTTGTTATAATATGCACCTTGTACCAGCGAAACCTAAGGCACCAGGCTAGTTACTCATTAAACTCGGGTGCCAAGGGCCGACTTGTACAAATTACACTGTTAACTGCCTGGCCTGGTCTGTGTGCAGAAGTGGAAAAAAAGCAGTCATCATAGCTGTGAAATTCTGTCATATCGGCAGAATTGAACTACAAATTGCAGCAATTCATGCCTGACCTCTGATCTGTGAAGTTAGTCTAAAAACTTTGACCCTCCGCTTGGAATTGAGAAACAGCATTTACTTGCGCTGGAGAAGATGGCGAGCAAGGCTTCTCGGCTGTGGGTTGTTAACTCTGGGAGGATCGGTGGCCAATCCCATCCACCTCCCCCAAGGAGTCAGCCAGAGCAAGACTACCGGGGACATCTTGAGACTGACTTGCCATAAAGTGGCATTTTGAACAAATCTAATAAAAGTAAAAAGTTTCAGGATGCAAAACCCTTTTAAATGAGTATGTACAAATAGTAAGAAAAGGGAGAATCTGAGATAATTTAAATTATTGGGCATTTATACTTAGTGATATATGCGTTAAAAAATTCTCTCTATAAATTAAACAAAAATAGCATTTTAACTAAATAGTTTTAAAAATTTTTACCAAATGGTATCATCTTTTATAAGTTATATTTTTAAACAAATGTATTAGTTTATTTCTGTTACAAAATACAACCCATATTAAGCCATCTTTGGGATAAAGCAATAATGAGAAACCAGTTATACTTTGTTTTGAACTCAAATTCACCTTCTAATAGTAAACATTAGGTGTAGGCTTTTGACAATAACAACAACATACATTTCTTATGTATACGTTTTGCTGCAACACTGATTTCTCATTTTATTCCTGAGGAAGGTTTTTCTTTGGAGGGTTAGCTTCCCATGCTATTACAAGTGCTCCGTTTTCAGGTAGCATTCTGTTTCTATTTTCCTTGTTTCTTCAAGTCAATTTTAGAACAAATCTCAAATAGCACATAAAATATAATTAACCTATTCTTTATAATGAAAGTGAAACTTATTTGTAGTCTCTAAAGCATATAATCTACACGTAACTAATTCCATTTCATAAGCTTTACGATTGGGTTGAAAAAGTGACTGATTCAAGCACCTTCTTAAACCAGAACGTTTTCTCAGAGAACTAACCTTTATGTAGTACTTATCATAATGCCGATTCCATTAACCTGTTATATTTTCATTATCTCACATCTTAAAATCACAGACTTCTTCTACAGAGACAGACTCTGAAAAGATTATGGAAAACAAGTGTGGGCCTTATTGATAAATTCCTGCTTTCTTATCTCACCGTTAAAATAGCAGCAATTTATGAAAAAATGACTTTGCAAAGACCTAGCTTTTAGTGTATTTAGCTGCTGGATGAACTGATTTTATTTTTTTAGTTCATAACTTAAGAATTTTGGTTTTGCTGCTAGAAGGTAAATGATGCCGTATTTGACATCCTCACAAACTTCACTTTTTCTTTTTTCCGGCCTTCCATTAAAAACAAACAAAACGGATCACTTGTTTATTCGACCTGATCTACAATTACTTTAATCCAACACAACCATCTCGTCCTCTCATACAGTTTAAGCAAATAAGGTGTCCCCCTACCTTTCCAGTCCTGAAATCTGGATGCGGCAGGCTAACAGTAACAAAAGCTTTGCTTCAGCAACCTTCGCTCCTGATCCCAGGAACTGTGTAACTCTGCCGCTACGGCGCTCGGCTCCTCATTGGTCAGTGAGCTTTGGCCACTCAAATGCCTTGGGAGTCATTAGCTAAGGGCACCTAGAATGAGCCGGGAGTGGGTGGTACGGAAAGAAGGGAGGTGTTAAAACTGCCGGCTACGAAATGCTCACCAGCAGCTTGAAAACTGCATGGAAGTGCCACTACGGTAAGAAAAGACTCAAGAAGACAGAGAAGGAAATTTAACCGAAATATTTCATTCAAACACAAATAACTGATGAGAAGGAAACACAAATGATGTTGGAAATCCATCTTCCTAGAATGAGATGGGTCCGCTTGACGCAGACAAGAAAAACAGTAATTCCTACTTCCCCTGGGCTGTTGTGGGGAGTGAATGAATGAATTCGTGTAAAGCATTCAGAAAATCTCTTGCACATAGAAAATTCTCAAAAAATGTTACGATGGCTTCTTAGAAATTTTCTAGTTTAACAAAGGTTGCTTTTCTTTTCTTATTATTTGTAGGGTAAATGATCTGGATTGAGGACCCTTTTTTTCCGTTATCATCACCAACACAAACTGTTTATGATAAGCCTGGAAGGAAAAGGACACAGGCAAAAATGTGGCATAGACGAACTCTCATTTTGTTTTATCAATTTGGAACTGGATATGGACTTACTGGTTAAAAAAAAAAAAAAGTAGAGAAAAATAGAAGTGGTGTAGAAAGAAAAAGAAGGGAGTGGGTAAGACAGGATTCCTTGATAACAAATCAGTCCTTACAGGACAACCGATCAGAAGGACGTGAGACCCTTAAGCAGAGTAAATACACGCCTTGTCAGGAAGTTAGGAGATGGAACCTCATCTGGAGGCTGAGTCTGTGGGTCCCGGAAGGGGGAGATCGGGGGACCGGAGGACTCGGGAGTGCTCCTGAAAGCCACGTGACATCCCGGAGTACACACCTTCTGAACCAGGAACAAAATGAACTCCCTGCATTGTAAAGAGAGAAACACACCTGTAACTCTTTCTAAAGCAAAGATTTCAAAGCGGGGGTCTCCAGCTTTCCCTCAGCGGTTAATCTGTAATGGTTAACCTTGCTGAGTCCTATAAACCGCAGCAATCTGAAGTAGCCCGGAGGGGAAGTAAAAGGGCCAGAGTGAATAAGACAGTTTTGAATTTATTTACCTACCTCTATTTTTTTTTTAAAGAGACAGTTTTATGACTTCCAAATAATATAATCTAAACCTATCAATAGGAACTAGAAAATGCCAGAATGTTAGTACAGGATCAAAATCCAGAACAAGTCTATGAGATTATAAACATATTAAATATGGTTTAAAAGGAAATTGCTAGGTTCTGATGAAAGATGTGGTCTTTGTAAGAAACTGGTTCTAATGAATTCAAACAATATAGAAAAATGCACATAAAAAGTAAAGGCCACTCTTCCTTCACCGCCACTGGCATTGCCTCCTACTGCATAGTCAGTCCTCAATGGAGGCAAATGCACAAAACTACATTCACGACATCAGAGTGGACATATCATACTTCTGATAGGTGGGACTCACAACAAGCGTAAGTCATTCCTGGAGGAGTGCCCTTTTGTCTTCACAAGCCACCTCTTCTCTAGAGTGGAGTGACAGCGGGCTAATCTGAGGTCTGAGGCTGTAGAAAAAAAGGGGAAAAAATACAGGCACAAAACAGAAGCTTGAGACCAGAGACGCTCTATGGTAGATCTGAAAAAGGGAACAATAGTACTCAGACCCTTCCTGGGAGAGAGGAAGTGCAGCCCTGGTGAATACATGCTAGGAGAGCAGGAAACTGTTCTGGGGTCTATTTGAAATAGAAGCAATGATTAGTAAAGTCGCCTTTGCATCCTACTATATATATATTTTTAATATTTTAAATTACCTAGAGGCTAAGATAGAGTTGATGTAAAGATCAAGTGACTGTGTATTTGTTTTAGGTATAATACTGCATACTTTTCCAGAAGTAGGTTTTACACTATTTAGAATTTGAAAACCTTTGCTGAAATTGTTTATTGTATTTTAATGGGTGACTACAGCGTAAGAGAAAAATGCTGTACACACACACACACACACACACACACACTGAAGTACTAGTCTCCATCTGAAAAGGTGCCCAAGATTGGCACTGCAGCCATTAACTGTACTGATGGGATCAGCAATCATGGCTGACCATGAAGCTAACCAGCCAGCACTAGGAAAGTAAGCTCAGAGAGAGGAGGGCATGCTCTCCACTGGAGAGTCCGAAAGAATGTATATGGTGCACAGAACCCACCAGAAGAATGGCAGAATTATAACAAGGACTTGGCCTCAGCAACAGGCACTGTTTTCTTATATTCCGATTTGGTTTCGTTTACGGCATTCAATATTCTAGGTCAGCAAACCGTGGCTTGCCAGCCACATGCAGCTCTTTGGCCCCTTGAGTGTTCTAACGCCACTTCTTCAAAATAGATTCACTCGGGAAACTGACGTCTGCGCATGGGCCATGAAGTTTCAACCTGCACGTGGTATTTTGTGGAAGAGCCACACTCAAGAGGCCAACGAGCCACATGTGGCTTGCAAGCTGCGGTTTGCCAGACACGGATCCAGGACAATTATTGAATTTCTACACTATGCCATTTCCTATTTTCAGCACTCAGGATGGCAACATTTAATAAAAGATCCCGGCCCTCTAGAGTTGTATTCCAGTTGGGAGCCAGATAATAAACAAACTCACTAAAACACCAATAATGTCAAGGTAGTCAATGAAGCTGTATGCATTGTTTAAATCCCCTTACCTGCCCACTTAATTGTATCTTCTCCATCGGTACTACTGTTTTAAAGAGTAAAATTATAATAATAACTAACATTTGTGATTTCATTCACTCAGTCAATATTATCAAGTCCCCTTTAAATGCCAGGCACTGTTCTAGGTACAGGGGCGACAGCAGTGAGCAGAACAGATAAAAATTCCTGCCCTTGTGAGCCCTACAAATCCATGGGGGAGAAGGCAATGAATGGTTAAATCAGTGAAATATGTGAAAAAGCTAAGAAGAAAAGGCACGCCGAAACCAGTTTGGCTCAGTGGATAGCGCGTCGGCCTGTGGACTGAAGGGTCCCAGGTTCGATTCCGGTGGAGGGCATGTATCTTGGTTGCGGGTGCATCCCCAGTCGGGGGTGTACACTAGGTGGCTGATCGATGTTTCTCTCTCAGTGATGTTTCTAACTCTCTATTCCTCTCCCTTCCTCTCTGTAAAAAAAATCAATAAAGTATATTTTTTAAAAAAGCCACAAAATCTAATTTAAATCAAAAGACAATTCTCTTTGTCTCCCCCCACCCCAAACTCTTCCTCCATTCTAGGCAGCATTTATCACTGATTCTCAGAACCCTGTTAGGTTTTATAGTGATTCCTTTCTGCCCCTCTTAGCATAGCAAACTGCAGTGTCTGATAAGCTATGCAATTAGCAGTCTTTATGTGTCCTGTGGTAGTTTACCAGACTTTCTGTTTAAAGAGGAAGTTCAGAATAAATAGTGAATGTAGGTGGCGAGGAGACACCTCTTGCAAAGCCGTATGTAATGTGTGGAAGTTCAAAGCCATGTTCCACTAGAGAAAGGCCAGCCACATTCAGTCATAATATGGCAGCAGATGCTCCCTCCTTAGAATGGGCAGTCCGTTAACAAGAGCTCAGGAAGGGTGTGCTTTAGCCAAATATTAATAATAATTAAATGATGTTCTACTAATTTCTACAAAATGGCCACAGAAATCCCCTAGCATTCTAGATTTACTGAGTTGCGTGCTTTTCCTTTCCAGGAGGTATTTACTGAGGATTTTCAACAGTAATTCCAAGGTAGATCCAGGCTCTGGGTTTGTGGGGAGAGGAGTCGGGTAGAGAGCGCTGTGAAAGCTTATGGAAAGAAACGTCTGGAACCGCAATGGATTTCCAGTAGTTTCAGGTTACCACCGCGGGCCGTCACAAACCCACAACTTCAAGATATGCATTTTTCTGTCCTGTTCACTTTGTAATTAAAAACAATAACACCACCTTTTCCTGAAGAATTTTTTTAAGAATTAGGTATTATCAAATTGATATTCATCTTAACCATAATATAGTTTTATAAGTCTGATACCTTAACCAACCAGGAAATGGAATCTTGTCAGAGGCTTGAATGGCTGGCAAGGTATGGAGTAAGTTATGTTATCTTTAAAAGACTAAGAATGCTTTTTACTTAAGATTTTTTGGATTCAGTTCTTGCTTAGGCTGAATTATCTGTTCCACATATTATTTTACTACTTTCTAACATAAGCTCTTACTTTTGGAGAACACAAAAGAAGATATTCTAAAGGAATTTTAAAACTATGGATGGTGAAGGCCTGTGGTGGAGGTGACGGGGTGGGGGAGGCTTATAAGGGGTCAGTGGGGGGAAAGGGGACACATGTAATACTTAATAAAGATTTTAAAAAGGAGACATGGAAATAGTAGAAACCATGCAAAAAAAAATCTAATGGATTAAAACTGGCTCCTATGGACCTGTGAGCACAGGTTGAATCATCACTTAGAAACATGGAAGGCCGATCAGTTTAAATAGGGGCTAAAATTAGCAAGGAGCGTGAGTTCTAAAAAAAGAACAACATAAAATAGTACTGGAGCAAGTCGTTTAGACACCATGAACCTAATTTACTATGAGCAAACGGTAACTTGGCAAGGCACCCGATTTTTAATTGGTTATATGAGTTATTCAATCATTCAACAGGTGCTTACTGATCCCCTACTGTGTGTTGTGGCTTTGTTCTAGACCAGTGGTTCTCAACCTTCCTAAGGCCTCATCCCTTGCATACAGTTCCTCATGTGGTGGTGACCCCCAACCATGAAATTTTGCTACTGTTATGCATCGTGATGTAAATATCTGCATTTTCTGATGGTCTTAGACGACCCCTGTGAAAGGGTCGTTCGACCCCCAATGGGGTCACGATCCACAGGTTGAGAACCGCTGTTCTAGACCCTGGAGGCAGTGCTGACCAAGAGAGACAAGGTCCTTGCCATCACGTTGGGGAACCGTACTAACCAAGCAAATATATATGTTTTGGGGGAGCAGAGTGATTAATGCTATGAGGAAGAATAAAGCAGGATTGGGGGAGGGGGAAGGGGATGTTTTGGTTGGGGTGGTCAGGGAAGTCCTTTCTTGAGTAGGGACTGATGTTTGGAGACCCAGAGCAAAAGGATTCCAGAAGAAGGAAGGAGAGGCTATGGCAGGGGTAGCTTGGGTACCTGAAGAACAGCAGGAAAGGGTCAGATGAGGGCCTCATACAAAAGGACTCTGGGTTCTATTGGGCTATCGGAGGATCCTGGCAGCGAAATGATGTGATGTGGTTTTCTTTTTTCTTAAGATCGCTCCGGCGGAGAAGAAACCAGAGGCATGCAAGAGAGGAAGGAACCAGAGGGGTAGTTTGGGAGGTTGCTCGGGTCATCCAGGGGATGGGGCGATGGTGGCCTTCCCGAGAGTGGCAATGCTGGGCTGGTGAGAACTTAACTCTGAGTTACATTTTAAAGGCAGAGTTGACAGAGCTGGTTTAATGGATGGCATGTCTGAGGACAGTGTCCAGGATGACTAATATTTCCAGCCTGCGCACTGAGAGGAGGGTGGTGCCGTAATACCACGTCAAAATGTGTTTTTTTTATAGCATTGCCTTGAGTCATAAACAGTAAAAACACACAGAGCATGAAGTGTAGATGCTGCTAATCATCAGGCAGCGTATTAAAATGTTATTTCTAAAAATGTAGGCTGTAGGCAAGCAATGCCCTCTGTCCTGAGCTTCATTGCTGAATATGTACATTGTGCATGAGTTCCACGGTCTCTCCATTTCCAGTTTTCTCTGCTACTGTCATTGTTCTTTAACCCAGAAGAATGTGTACACTGTGGACAACTGATTTCAGGGCCAGGAAGCAACAAAATACCAAAATATGGTCACAGCAACTTACATGATTAAGAGGATAAAATACAAATTTAAGAGCCACGCTGGATAGGTTGGGGTGCAACTGATCATACAAAAAGTCCATATTCCGGACCCTGCCAAATCTGAGGGAAACAAAGATGTGCATAAATAAGAGGCGGCCGGGGAAACTCCTGGGAAGCTCCCAGCCTCGTGGACGGTAGAGTTGGGAGATGTAATGAGTGGGCCCCTCCTTTACTCTCTGCTCTGCAGGCCTCTCTAGTCCACACTCTTTTCATCTGGGGCTTCATAACCCTATTCTTACTCGTTCCCCCTCAAAACTGGGACCTGATTTTGCATCACTTTTGTTATCGACTCCGTTTCTCTCTGACCCTCAAGACCAACCGAGGTCTGGAATCGTCTTCTCTTGCCCCTGTACACCCACTCCTCACAATTACCTTACTTGCTTCCCATTCCTCCACTAAAAAAACGTATTAGCCCTAGCCAGTATGGCTCAGTGGATAGAGCGTCAGCCTGTGAACTGAAGGGTCCCAGATTCGAGTCCGGTCAACGGCACATGCCCCAGTTGTGGGCTCGATCCCCAGTGGGGGGCATGCGGGAGGCAACCAATCATTGATTCTCTCTCATTGATGGGCACAGGATGACACCCAATCAACTGAGCCACATGGGCCAGGGTGAATTAGCAAATATTTAAAGTGAATAATGCTAAAATATCATTATTCAGTTAGGTAAAGTATAAGTTGATCAAAAACATTCTTTTAAAAAGAGATTTTCTAATACATAGGAAGAACCCTGGAAAATGTTCACTGTCTTCACTTACTAATAATGTCTTTAAGAATCTACACTAAAGAAATAATAACAAAATGAAGTTTACATACAAAGATGTTTATCTTGGAATTTTTAATAAAAACTTTGAAACTACCCAAATCCTTGACCTTAAAGAAATAGTGAAATAAATGGTGGTACATAAGCTACTAATAATTACATTTATGAAGAATTTTAATGTCATAAGGTTTTAGGTAAAACTAAGAAAATACACATAAAACTGTGTGGATCACATAATCTCAATTGATACTATGGAAATAAAAACTAGAAAAATATAACCAAATATTGACAGTGGTTGTCTCTGGGTACTAAGAGTACTGAATATGGGTGATTAAAAATTTTCCTTTGGATGTACTTCTGCATTTTGACATTATACACACATACATTTGTTTTATGACTTTAGCATATATAACTTTGATCACCAGACAATTTAAAATGATTTGATAAAACAAATCTCTTCATTTAAGCTAGTTCTCTCCTTTTCAGCCCTTCACTAAGTTTTGCCAGTTCTCTTCCTTGCCTCTCTCAGACTGAGCTCAGCATTAACCATGCACAACCTCCTACCTCCACCCGCTTTGCTTTCCTCCCTGCTAACCACATTCCCTGCAACCATTCTGAGAGTAGTGAGGAAGAAACGTCTACCCTAAGTATGGCTGGGATCATGTTTACCCCTATGAAGGGAATTCGATATGATCCTTGGTCATCCATGACACGCCAAGCTTTTGATCATGAACTGCAAATCTTTGGTAATTTCCCTTTGTTCCTCTCAAGCTCAACAGATCCGCACCCACATGCAAAATCCCCAGGACACCGTCTGTTTTCTCTAAGCAGACTCTGTTTCTCTTCCTAAGCCCTCTGAAAGGCTGCTTACCCAGGTACCTGCTTTTCAGCAAACACCTCTACCGCCACGATGCTCAGAGCATCCCCTCCTTTTTCATACATTTGGCAATGGCTGTACTTGTCATCTGCAATCAGACTTGCAAAACGGATGGAAATTCCTGTTTCATCATAACGTTGCCTACATAGCAATTGCTTCTGATATACATAAACTCTAAGTCCACATTTGAAAATTAAAACTTAGACGCAAAGTTTAAGGCAGTCGTGTAATAAATGAGATACTGGACACCGATAGTTTTTTTGCTTGTTTGTTCAGAGAGTTGTCATTTGCTTGCATGACAAGATGACAGCTACCTCTGAGGTCTAGCCAAGGCATTTGCTTTCAACCTCTCCCCTGCCCGGCGAATACACACAGAAATTCACTAACTTGGGCTCAATAATTGCTTGTGGTAAGAATTTCAAACTATTGGGGAAATATTTTTGAGTTACAACATGGAGCCACACGTCATAATAAGAAATTTTAGCTTAAGAATCACTGTGAGTGAGCTCTGGCCAGGTAGCTCAATTGGTGGTTATGGGGTTGTCCTGATAAGCAAGGTTGTGAGTTTGATCAGGGCACATACAAGAATCAACCAATGAATGCATAAATATTCAGTAAGATAATCTCTCTCTCTCTCTCTCTCTCTCTCTCACACACACACACACACACACACACACACACACACACACACACAAATGCATAAATAATAAAAGAATCATGTGAAACAAAGACCTCAGTGTTCAACCTCTTGCGCTGTTTGCTGAACAGCTATGGAGTCGTTAGGAGGAAGGAAAAGCATATTGCCAGTTGCCATCTCTGACTAGTGGGAACATGTGTGCATGAGCCTCCTCAGTGCTGCCGGATTGATCCCAGGCTTCTGACTTGACATGCATATGTGCCTCTGACACCTCAGTGACTGAAAGCACCTCATTGCTCCAGCTCTGCTTTTCACAGGGAAGCCAAGAAATGGCAAGGAAGCAGCTTATTAACAGCATGTTTTCAGGAATGCCAACACTGAAATCATCAGTTCCCGGGCTCCAAGTGAAACCATGAAAGTTTTATGTGAAAATCACTTTGATCTGAAGTGTTAATGAAAATAATGGTGTCGTGACTCCTTGTAATTACTCAAATGGACAATTTTTTTAATTGGAAGTACACCTTTCCCTGAAAATACACTTTTATGAAGAGGAAGTAGATACATCCCTCAAACAGAGAAGCATGTGATTAACAGTTAACTACTTAATGAAGTTCCTTTTGAGTGGTTGTCACTAATGCATTGATTGAAAGTAAAACTACAAAAAAAATCATGATTAATTGAGGAAACAAAATGCCATTAATGGTACTTACTTCTCTTATAGAAATAAAGAAATAGAAATTATTATATTAAAAAAATCTCCAATTTAGACTCTATAGGAACATACATATGTGCCAGTAGAGACATCAGTTAGTAATGGAACTTGGGTTGAAAAATTAAACAACCAAACATAGTAGCTAAGGTTGACACTGAGAATTTATCTAAATTTCAACTTAGACTCTTCTTTCTACACAGGACTGAGCATTAAATAGAATTTAGAAATATTTTCTAAAATGAAATAAAAGACAAACTACAAATGAGGTGGGTTGCAGCACATACAATGAAGAGTTAATTTTCTTAATATCTAAGAGCTCTTACAAAACTAGGAAAAAGAAAACAATAAATAAGAATAAGGTAAGAATGGACAGTTTGCAGAAAAACAAAATTATATGGCCAATAAACATAAAAAATATGTTCAACTTTTCAAATTGTATATTTAAATAGAAATCTAAATAACAAACAGGAATTCTTTCTGGATCTCAGAATTTAGTGCCAGTACTTCTTTAAGTCACTGGAGTGGAAGGGACCGAATATCCCAACAGCCACACAAAGCTTAGCCTCTGTGCTCCCCTGGGAGGGAGCAACCTTAGGTGGTCGGGACTCATCTCTTAGCTCTTTTACACCAGAGTGGGACTTCTGTTGAGGATTAGCAGGTGAAACTGAATGATACGAAAAGGAAACTAGAGTGAATCAGAGTCTCGGGAACTGAGATGTTCCTTGTGGTTATTGATTTCATCTCTACACAATCTTTCCTATTAAAACCCAGTGTCTAGAGATGATGTAGAGTGTACACACACACACACACACACACACACACACACACACACACACATACACACTTTTACACCTGCCTCAGTGTGTGTGTGGCTTAACTGGATATCCTGTCATTCTTTTTTCTTTAAAAAAATGTAATTTATTGATATCAGAGAGGATAGGAGAGGGAGAAAGAGAAATGAAACATCAGTGATGAGGGGGAATCATTGATCAGCTGCCTCCTGCATGCCCCACACTGGGGATGTAGCCTGCAACCCAAGCCATCCATGTGCCTTGACTGGGAATCTAACCGTGACCTCCTGGTTCATAGGTTGATGCTCAATCACCTAGCCATGCTGGCCGGACTAAAAGTAATATAAAGTGCTAGTGGCCTGGAAGTTTTGGGAAATAGTTGACAGCTAATACTGATGACTAACATTGGACTACAAACCTGGAGAGATAGGAGTGCTGCTGATCCCAGGCCACACTATTTGTCTAATTTTAGAGCCCACAGCCCGCAGGCTCCTCAACACCTCATGTGCCCATCTCTCGCATCCTTGTATAATTATTCGTAAGCATGGCTAACCAAAGAACATATGGTGTGCTCCACATATGAAGAAATAAATGAAATCTGTTATTATTAATATTTCTGACTATTCATAGTAAATTCAGTCTTCCAAAAAACAAATATACTTTTCACTGATCTTTGGATATACTTCAACTTCTTGATTTAGATACCAAAGAAAGCTAACTATCAATTTGTAGATTTGAGTTATTTTCTTCATGTTTTCTCTAGTATTTTATAATTTCTTTACACCTTCGGAGTCAGGAAAAAAAGCAGGTGTTAAGACTTGTCTTTGTGTGTGTGTGTGTTTGTATGTGTGTATCCACATATTTTTCTACTTAGTGATGTTTTTTATAAAATATTTTATTTCTTCTTCCTATAGGTAAGATGGAAATAACTATTTCCCTATGTCAACCTCAACTATGTTGTGAGGGAAAAATATGCATGAAAGTACTCTACATTTCCAAGAAGAGAAGCAACTTATTATTAAAATAATGCTCGCCTATTATTTTAATATTTTATATTTATATCCAAATGGCAATAATATAAAAATACCTGGCTATAGTTAATAAAATATTGCTTTCTTTGAAGGTTTGAGATTATCTTAGCTAATACCATTCATAAATGGTAGCTATATTTATATGTTAAAGGAGGCTAACTCAAGATTCCAGAATAGCATTGATCCATACCCCTTTTCTTCTTGTGAAAGTAAGTTATTCTTTGGTTGAAGGAGGAAAATAACAATATCCGTACTTTTTTTATTCCGTCAGGCACATAATGGCAGCCATGAGTCTTGAAGCTGCAACGAGAACATGCTACCCCCTTAAAGCCTCAGATAACAGGACTTGAATGTGAATTCCTAAGGGGGTTCAGAAAGGGCATTTCTGCCCCCACCTCAGGAGGAGAACCTAAGGTCTTATAAAACTGAAATTAGAATTTTTCAGGGATAGTATTTTCTTTAAAAAATATATATTTTTGGCCCTAACTGGTTTGGCTCAGTGGATAGAGTGTCGGTCTGTGGACTGAAGGGTTCCAGGTTCAATTCCGGTCAAGGGCATGTACCTTGGTTATGGGCACATCCCCAGTAGGAGGTGGGCAAGAGGCAGCTATCAATGTTTCACTCCCATCGATATGTCTAACTCTCTATCCCTCTTCCTTTCTCTCTGTAACAAATCCATAAAATATATTTTAGATTAGATAGAGAGTTAGAAACAATAATATATACATGTGTTGTTGTTGATGATGATTTCAGAGAGGAAGGGAGGGATAGATTGAAATATCAATAATGAGAATGAATCAATCAGCTGCCTCCTGTACACCCCACACTAGGGATCCAGCCCCAAACCTGGCATGTATCCTGATTGGGAATTGAACTGTGACCTCCTGGTTCATAGATTGATGCTCAACTACTGAACCACACTGGCTGGGCTACTGATACCATTTTCATAATTTATGGTACTCCCACCCTGAGTTTGTTTCAAATTTGTCTAGGAAAATATTTCCTGCTGTGTTTCTCGTATCATCATTGAAGTCTGGATGGATGATCAAATAAGTAATGTCTGTGCTCATTCAAGAAAAGAGCTCTTGTTTGAAAGGAACAGCCAGGGCTGCCACATCCCAGTACAAAATCCGTCTCAGTACCTGGTAGCAAACAGAGGTGAGGTTCATCCTGGTAACATGTTCGGGTGAGATCATGGGTGGTCAGCAAAGTACAAACTAATGGAAATACAACCCAGGGCTCCGTAGCTACCTTACAAAGAGTTAGCTCAGCATAAATCCATCTGACCTAACAACAGCTACAACAAGAAATAAGAAGAGCTAATCCTCACTGAGCGCTTGCTATGCACCAACTCTGGGCTAAGTACATCACATGTTAGCGTATTTATTCCTCACAACACGATGAGATGGTGACTATCTTTCAGGTTATTTTACAAATGTGGAAAGTGAGGCTTAAAGAACTTCAATGAGTGGCCCAAAGCTTCACAGCTATTAAGTGGCAGAGATGGAATTCACACTCGGGCAGCCAGACTCCAGAGCCCATGCTTCGATCCCAGAATCACAGTGCCACAGGGGCGCCATCACATCGAGAGGCCAGTGCTCCTCAGGTCTCCTCTGGGTTCCTGCTTCTTGTATTCAGCTGCCTTGTCCCTGGCCTCCAGGAGGAAGTCAGAAGGCGCTGACTCAGATTCAGCATTGGTCATGGAAGCTCACAAGCCGTCTTGTGAGATAGAGAAAGAAGGCAATTAAAAGGCAGTCAACCACCTAACCTTCCACGTTAGGAAACTAGAAAAAGAAGAGCAAAGTGAACTTGACACAGCAGGAATGGAAATAAGTAAGAACAAGGATTTAAATAGAAATAAAGGAAATGGAGAATAGAAAAAAAAAAAAAAACAGGAAAGAAAATAAAAGAAATCCAAGTGGGTTTTTTGAAAAGATCAACAACATAGACAAACCTTTTCCTAGAATGCCAAGAAAATAAGGGAGAAAACTCAAGTTACCAAACTTAGGAATAAAAGAGGGGATATCACTTCTGACCTCATGTTAATACCAAAGATTATAAGGGAATACTATAAACAATTGTATGCCAGCATATTAGATAAACGACTTGTAATAGACCAATTCCTAAAAAGACACAATTACAGACTCAAGAAGAAATAGAAAATTTGAATAGACTTATAACACATGAAAAAATTGAATTAGTCATTAAAAAATATTTTCCACAAAGAAAAGCTCAGGAACTAGCTTTACTAGTAAATTCTATCAAATATTTAAAGTCTGATTATCACCAATCCTTCACAAATTCTTCCAAAAAATAGAAGAGATGGAACACTTCTCATTTTAATGAGGCCAGTATTATCCCACTGCAAACCCCAGACACAAGAAAATGACATCAATTTCTCTTATGAATACATATGCAAAAGAACCTCAACAAAATACTAGCAAATTGAATTCAGCAACATATAAAGGTTTATACACCATGATCGAGTGTGATTTACTCCAAGAATGCAAAGTTTTAACATAGGAAAATCAATCAATGCAAGATACCACTTCACAACCAATTAGATAATTATAATAAGGACTGATAACAAGTTTTGTCAAGGATGTGAAGAAATTGGAACACTCATATACTTGTGGTGGAAATGTAAAATGGTAGTTACATCAGAAAACTGTTTGATGGGTGTTCAAAAGGTTGAACACAACGTTACCATATGACTGAGCAATTCCATTTCTAAGTACATGCCCAAGACTTAAGAATACTTATGACCACACAAAAACTTGTACATGAATGATCATAGCGGCATTATAATAGCCCCAAAGTAGAGACAACTCAAATATCCATGAACTGATACATAAATACATAAACAGGTAAAATGTGGTATATTCATACAATGGAACGCTACTCAGTAATAAATGGAACAAAGTACTGATACATGCTACTACATGGATGAACCTTGAAAGCTAAGTGAAAGAAGCCAGTTTCAAAGACCTCATATTGTATTGAGTCCATTTATTTGAAATGTTCAGAATAGGCAAATCTATAAAGACAGAAAGGGGATCAGAGGTTGTACAAGGCTTGAGAAGGGGGTTGGAGGTAGAGGGGTGGGAAGAAAAGGGAAGTAATTGGTAGTGGGCACAGGGAATTTTTAGGGAGGTGATGAAAATATTCTAAAATTACTTATAATGTTGGTTACACAACTAAATAAATATAATAAAACCCATTTAATTGAATTATAGTCAATTGTAATAGGTGAAGGTATGTAATTGTATCCCAAATAAAGCTAACATTTTATTTTTTGTTAATCCTCACCCAAGGATATTTTTTCCTTTTTTTTTTTAAGACTCAAAGTAGAGGGTGGGGAAGGGAGAAGAGAAGGAGGGAAAAAGATTTGGAGGGAGAGGGGAAGGGAGGGAAAAAAATCAGTGAAGAGAGAGATTATCATTGAACAGCTGCCTCCTATCTGCCCACACTAGGAATCGAGCCTGCAACCTGAGCATGTGCTCTCACTGGCTATCAAACCATGACCTCCTGGTTCATAGGTTGATGTTCAAGCACTGAGCTGAGCCATGCAGGCTGGGCTGTTTGTTTAAGCCAAGCACGTGAGAGTGGACATACGGCAGATGCAGCTTTCCCTAAATCTCTCCCATTCCAACCATCATGTCCAAAAAATTAAATTCAAGTATGCAGCTGTGGGAACTATTATGTTCCTCCTACATATTATTCTCTAATTTCATTTCAGCCTTGAACCTTAAGTGCAAGAATCTCACCACACAACATTACAGAGAAGGTTCCAGTATGACAATAATATTTTTATGTCCAGGTGGATGACCTAGTGCTCCAGCTCTTTGTTAACAGCTTTCCAAGGAAATGCTTTCTCTGGTCCCTGCTTCCACTCAGCACTCCTTCTGAGACGAAAGTCCCCCAAGGTATCTGCATGCACAAGTGTGTGTGATGTTTGCTGGGGATGGGAGTCTGGGGTCAGACCACTGCCAAACTTCCTTCCCAGCTGCAGCAAGCAACAACTGTCCTTCATCTTCCCTTCATCTTCCTCAATCATCCTCCTCACCCAGCCAACCTTGCTTTCCCAGAGCAGGTGAACAGAACAAAAACAATCTGCAGAGTCTGGTAGACACGAGCTCAACTAACCGTATCACTTTCTATTTAGGAACCTTGGACAAGCTTCAGATGTCAAATACATGAAGATCACATATTCCTAGAGTTCTCACCATGAGCTGGGTACTGAGAATACACACCTGAAGAAGACACAGACTCTGTAGTTGAAAAAGTCATAGTCTAGTGGGAGACACAAATATAAACAAATGATGACTACAATGCAGTGTGATAAATGTCATGGTAGATGGTATCATGAAGAAGAGAAGGATTAATCCTCCCAGTGGTTGAGAAGGAGGCGTAAGGAATGGCTGTGACAATGTGTCCACAGAACACTTGGCACACACCAGGTGGTCAAAGGACTCGAGGAATTTAGAAGAAAAAGAACTGTACTGAGAAAGACCCCTCACTACACCAGCCAGAGTATTATCAAGGCCTAATTCAATTAAAGAAATTAATTGGGCACGTTTTTACTTTTGAAAATATTAATAATATATCTCTATGTTGTATTATATAGGTATTATCATAAATTTATATTATAACAACAAAATGTGGATATCCGGAAGTTAATACTGTGAATTTTAACCCATAATTCTAATTTTAGCTAATTTAAAATATCCAGTAAAATGGTGCACAAGAAAATCCTTGACTCTCTTCCTTCAATCACTCAATACATATTGACTTCCTAGTATGTGGTATCAGGCAACAGAGACATAAAACTGAGCTTTCAAAAAGTATGCAAATGAGTAGGGAAGCTAAAGCAAGTAATGGTAACACATGGCAGAATACCACTATATTTCCCCTCAGTGTTTGCTCAAGAGGCTGTCTTGCTCTTGAAACAAAACAGGGAGATAGCATGCCGATAAGGTGGGTTCCTTCTTGATCAGACCTGCACTTTGACACTAACTTCTAGAAGCAGATACTTGCAAATAGGCTTCCCTTCGGTTAAAGGAGAAATGATAAAGTTTCTCAACAGAGACAAGTCGAGCACGCAGTGTTCTCGGAGCAAACTCTTGCTGAAACGATAAAACCTCCAGCAGTTATCAAGAGGCTTAGCTGCCTAGATAAACAACCCCAAGAGTCAGTAAATCTATGCGTGCACGGAACATGGTGTTATTTGACTTGCCTAAGATTCCTCAGGCAGACATCAGGGAAGCACCTGCACTGAGGAAAGGAAGTCCAGGGGCATAAAAGACACCTACTTTCTCCTGCCCACCCCTCTTCCCACGGAAGACCCCTCCATGTCCCAGAACTCAGGCGCAGGCACCATGCAGGTGAACCAGAGTCCCTCTGGGCATAAGAAAGCTGTAGGGTTTTCCTTAGGAATAAGAGTTGTCTGAACAATATAAGCCTGACATTTTCAAAAAATAAAACCAACAGTGAGGACAACAGAGATATAAGTGGAAAAAATCCTGATGACCTATTTTTGAATCCTTCGAGCCCATCATGGTCCACCCCTTTGGAATTTCTAATTCAGTAAATATATACAGGGTGAGGCAAAAGTAGGTTTACAGTTGTTAGTATGGAAAATAATACAATAATGAATAAGTAGTAATACAAGGAGAAACTGGGTTTTGTGTGCTTTTACTAAGGTAAACCAACTGTTGCCCTAACTTGTGTGTGTAATTTGACATCTCTGTTTGTTGATTAATTCCTTAAACTATTTGAAATTGGGTCTCTGTCACTCAAAACCAAGAGTCCTATTAACAAAGGGTCTCACTAGACTTCTTTTCTTTGCTATACATTTTTATGGGGATGGGTAGCCAAGTAGGTCACACAATAATCTCACCCGGCCCATTCATTCTTCCTATTATTTTTTCCAGTTCAACAAACATCCTCTCCAGATCTCATAAAAAGCTGCCATTTTCCCTCCTAGTAAAATGTTACTTGACGCCTCTTTGCCCTTACTGAAAAGGGCATTTTATTTTTAGTGTATCAGAAGAGTGGTACTAATCTGATGCATCTATGAAGAGAAGTGCTGGCATTCAAACGGAAAGTTGACAAAGGACACTCCAATTAAAGAAGGGTCCTCCTAGAAGTTCCTTATATTTAACTTATGGAAAGTTGTCAGATGTGTGTGTGTAGTAGTAGCAGTAGTAGTAGTAGTAGTAGTAGTAGTAGTAGTAGTAGTAGAAGCTTACAGAAAATTCTTGTTCATGGATAGAGCTTTTTTGCAATGATCATAGCCTAATGCCACTAAAGTGCAGTCCCAAAATGCCCTGTCACCTGTGGATATTATATCTGTGTCTGCTGTCCTGAGCTGTGTTGACGGACTCATATGTACAAATGCAGTTACATGATTACTAGAGGCCCGGTGCACAAATCTCGCCTGGCCTGTACCCTCTCACAATCCAGGACTCCTCAGGGATATGGGAGGCCCAGTGCATGGATTTGGCCGATCCCCACAGGCCAGGCTGAGGGATCCGACCAGTGCACAAATCCATGCACCGGGCCTCTAGTATGCATATAAGATCTTTGGTGAATCTCTTCCCACCCTCCCTCTCCCCTCTTCCCTTGAGATTCATTAGTCTGTTCCATGTTTCCATGCCTGTACACTGAGCGTCTGCCCCCTGGTGGTCAATGCGTGTCAAATAATCCAATGGTAGCTTAGGCTTTTATATAGATTTAAAAACTAATGAAAACTAAGAGAATACAAATTCAAAACAAGTTTCCTTCATTTTATATGAGGAACTGTAATGCTCATTATTTAAAAACAAGTCTCTAATTCTAGAAGGCAGAGACAAATGTCCAGAGCTGTTACCAGCCTACTTTTAAAACTCTAATGTCCATTTCAGTTTGAATTTACTTCATGAGCAAGCTGGTTTTGCTTAGTCTAGTAAATATGCACTTGGTTTGTACATGTCAACAGCAGTGAACCCTCTAGTGTGTGTGTGTGTGTGTGTGTGTGTGTGTGTGTATCCCAGAATGTCAGTTACCTAACATTGATGCTTCTTTAAATTCCCTTTCCTGAATATACTTAAATTATTGCTCAATCTAGAAATTCCCCTGAGGGATCCTTGGAAAGCAAACACTAGTACAATATTCTATTAAAAAATAAGTCTGAAAGAGGACATAATAAACTTTAATTGCTAGAAACATAAGATGCACACACACAGAGGTTTTCATTTCTAATACACTGTATAAATGTGGCTGTGACTGGTATTTTAACAAACCGGAGAGGTAGTTACAATTAGCTTTGGATGAGTCTTTTCAGTTAGTTTAGGCTTTACCATCTCTACACATTAACAACTCACACCTCACGTTAATAGTAGATACTCAATAAACACTTACTAAATAAATACACAAATAAGGGTGGTTTGCAATGCAAAAATTTTCAAACAGAAAAACCTCATGGTCATTAAAAATACATCAAAGTGGGTAAAATTTAAGATTTCCAGTATATGGGTTTTATACATTAACAAGAAGGCCTTTTGATTATAAAATGTCATTTATTTAAATTTTCGGGTGCTTAGAAATAGCATGGAGAAGTTTTCCTACATCAGAAATGCAACTTTGTGCTGGAACCAGTTTGGCTCAGTGGATAGAGCATCGGCCTGTAGACTGAAAGGTCCCGGGTTCGATTCCGGTCAAGGGTATGTACCTTGGTTGCGGGCACATCCCCAGTGTGGGGCGTGCAGGAGGCAGCTGATCGATGTCTCTCTCTCTCATCGATGTTTCTAGCTCTCTATCCCTCTCCCTTCCTCTCTGTAAAAACAAATCAATAAAATATATTTAAAAAAAAGAAAAAAAAAAAGAAATGCAACTTTGTGCCCTAGCCAGTTTGGCTTAGCGGATAGAGTGTCGGCTTGCAGACTCAAATGTCACGGCTGGTTATAGGTACACTGATCATAGGTATATTATAATATCTTGATATTGCTTTCATGCATTCATTCATCTATTGAATATACTGTGCTTTGCCCAACAGGAGGTACATAATGAATCAGCAATATAACAGACATGTCACAGCTGGAGAACACCATCTATGTGGCACTTCTTATGCTATAAACACTCAAGGTCCTAAAAATATCTTATTCCTACCTGTGTCCTCAAAGCTTAGCACAAACTTGAGAAATGTTTGCTGACTTGAAACACACCTTAGAGATCATCCAGCTCAACAGCTCATTTCCTGGTGGTGACTGGATTATTTCACAAGGTAACAAAGCTATTATTAGTTAGTGGTGGGGCAGGAGTAAAGGTCAAATTTCCTTTCTCTCAATCCCAACTTCATTTTATGATCAATTCCAAGTCAATTTATATAATTCAAGTGGCATTGTGATAGTTATTTTCTGTTAGCTTGAAAGCCCACTAATGTCTTAAGGAATCAGGTGTCCTTAAAGCTCCAATTTATTGATGAAACACTGCAATTTACTGGGCATGCTCTTCAAAATTGTGAGTTTATCCAGCTAGGTGAACTTTTAAAATACAGAATAATAAAGATTAATAATTAGCTATGCTATATGTTAATATTCTCATTAAAAGCTCCATTTTATTTTTTAAATGTATCTGTACTCCTAGGTATTCATCCAAGAGAAATAAAAACGTGTTCACAAAGTCTTATACAAGAATGTTTATAGCCCTAGCTGATTTGGTTCAGTGGATAGAACATCAGCCTGTGGACAGAAGGCTCCAGGGTTCGATTCCTGGTCAGGGCACATGCCCAGGTTGCCAGCTCCATCCCCTGTGGGGGACGTGAAGGAGGTGGCCGATCAGTGATTCTCTCTCATCATTTATGTTTCTGTCTTTCTCTCCCTTGCCCTTCTTCTCTGAAATCAACAAAAATATTCATTTAAAAAAAGTATGTTTATAGCAGCCTAGCTGGTTTGGCTCAGTTGTTGAGCATCAGCCCATGAACTAGAAGATCACAGTTTGATTCTTGGTTAGAGCACATGTCAGGTTGCGGGCTCAATCTCCAAGAGGCAGCTGATCCATGTTTCTCTCTCATTGATGTTTCTAACTCTCTATCCCTCTCCCTTTCTCTTTGTAAAAAATCAATAAAATATATATATTTAAATATATACATATGTTTAAATATATATATGTATAACGAATTAATGGATAGAGAAATGGATTGATGGGCAGATACATAATAAAGCAAGTATAGCAAAATATGGCAGAATCTAAATTTGGGGTATGTGAGTGTTCACCATAAAAATTCAAATTTGCTGTTTGTTTGACATTATAATAATAAAATGTTGGTGAAAAAGATACTTAAAACAAGCAATCTCTGATAAATCTAATGGAAAAAGAAAAACAACAGTAAAAAGAAATTATTAAGATCACATATATGTGATATTAGATGATAACAAGGAATTACACATATATGTGATATTAGATGATAACAAGGAATTACTGTTAATTTTGTTAGGTATAATCATGACATTGTGATTACATAAAAATATCACCATACTGTTAAAGGTGTATATTAAAGTACTAGAAATAAAAATAATAGATGTCTTTGATTTGCTTTAATAAAACTTTAAAAATGAAGGGGGAGGAAATGATGTCACAGCATTGCAAAATCTTTAAAGCTATTAAACCTATGTAATGGGCATATGGGAGTATATTGTATTTATTCCCTCTATCTAAACTTCAATGCAAATATGAACTTTTTAAATGTTCTTTTGAAACTAATTAACACATACTTACATTAAGACTACAAAAATCAAATGGCTAGTCCTAAACATTTGAAATTATAACACTCTATCATAGATGTAATATCACACCTCTTTCATTAAAAATGCTGTTATAATAGATTTTCCTTTTTTTAAAGTTAAAGTGAATGTTAGGTCACCTAACAAAATGGTCTATCCCAATATTCTCTTATGTTTCTTCAATACATTTAAAATTCGATTAGTTTACTAGGTTTTTGTTTTGTTTTTTAACCACAGCTTTCCAGTAACTAATCCATCACAGAAAACACGGACTACGGTCTTTGGTTCTGTATCACGTCTCTCTTTCAGGTTTCACTTGTTTAGGAATTTCAAGTTGTAGGTTTTGAAGAAATGTCTGCAAGGTCAATATTTAAACTGGTTTCTGGTAACAGATACATTCTTCATTGAATTTCACGAAGTCAAAAAATAACAACAATATAAAATAAGAGATCGCAGGGGAGTGAAATTTTAACTCAGCGTCCAAATGTGCATACAAGTTCAGCTGATGGTTCTGTTTATCACCAAGAGTGAAATGAACACAGAGAAACACTCTCAGTCTTAATTCGAGCATAATCTAAACTTGAACTTGATCATGGCAACGTGAGGCCATACTGATCATGAAGATGGTAAGCCAAAGATGTGGACAACAGAAAGGAGGGTGGTCTGTGACACAGATCTAGATTCTGCTGCTGCTTACAGTTCTAACCTCAGAGACTGGAGGGATGCACAGCCCATACGTCATATTGTCAGATCCTGAAAACAAGCATCTAGATCAGTGCTGTCCAACAGAATTTTCTGTGATGAGGGAAACATCTCATCTGCACTGTCCAAAGCAGTAGCTACTAAAACACTTGAAATGTGCAAACACGGAACTAAATCGTTTATTTCATTTAATTTGAATTAATTAAATTGAAACAGTTGGATTGCTTGTGGCTATTGGCTGCCACATTGGAAAACACAGGTCTAGCTAGCTAGCTAGAATAGCTCCTGGACAACAGATTTGGGGCGGAGTCAGACCAGTATGTTTTAGAAATGTCGTGTCCACTTTGGTAGAGGACAAGGAGCTAGTGTAATCGATGCCTTTTCCCTTCAATGTGCTTAGAATTCTTGGCCACCTTTTCTAAGAGTCAATAAAGAGTCAGATGACCCCTGGCCGGGTGACTCGGTTGGAGCATCGTCCCATACTCCAGAAAGGTTGTAGGTTTGATTCCCGGTCGGGGCACATACCCAGGTTCCAGGTTCATTGCCCAGTTGGGGTGCGTATGGGAGGCAACGTATCCATGTTTCTCACATTAATGTCTCTCCCTCTCTCTCCAATCAAAACATACCTTCGGGTGAGCATTGCAAATGTTTTAAAAATAATAGAGTCAGATGAAAATTAAACGAAACTCAGTAGCTCAAGTGGTGTCTTTTTTTTTTTTTTTCCCTGTCTAGCTCTTCCTCTCCAGAGGCTGAATTCCCTCCCTGCACCAGCATGAAGCACCCACAAAACCACTTCGAGTGATTACACATACACCCTCCCTACAAGCCCCGGCATACACACCTGCTCTTCCACCCCTCTCCTGCCTTCCCCAGTTCAAAGTTTCCACCCAGTTACACACCAGCGTGGTCCGCGGAACCAGGTTTGCCAGTCTGTCCTCTTGGGCGGAGATGCCAAGTTGGACAAGTCACCTGCTGTATTGTAACTACTGCTGACGTATTTCCCAGGCATGTTTGTTTGATGAGTCCTTGTTCCTTTGTTCAGAAAAAGAAGTGCAGACCTTCATTCGGTGACTCCAGCCTGGCTTGAATGGAGGGGAAGTCAAGCATGAAGGAGGAAGTGGACTGGACTTCCCAGCTAAGGTGGTATTTTTTCCTCTGGTAGGGAGGGGAGGCGTGGCAGGGAGAGACGTTACTGTGTGTGAATCAGTCAGTGCTCAATGATACAGAACTTGAGAAAAAGGTGAACGTGTCAAGCTTTAACAGACGTACCAGTGACTAACATCTGATATTTACATCTTCCTTTTTTCACGCCTTGACTTTGAAACCAGAACTACAAAGACTTGAAATCAGAACCTAAAGCGGAGAGGGCAGGACAAGACGAAATAGGAGTCTGATGTGTCTGCACTGGGCAGGGGAGTCCTCCCTGCGGTGACCTCAGAGCAGGAGGAGGTAGGTGGAGGCAGGTCCGGAGAGATTTTGGGTGGCGTGGATAGCCGGCAGTGGGAGACGGAACTGGGAGGAGAAGGTATACTCAGATCATGCCTGAGGATTGCTGATGACAGATGGATTGCAGGTGTGCCTCGGGAGGGGTTAGTGGGGGGGCGTGCAAAGGGGAAGCCATGGGCACAGGCAATGCCAGGCCTGGACATTCTGAAAAAGCTCAGAATCCAGGAGCTTGCAAAGAGCTTGTGTCCTACTAGCAGCAAACACTTGGAAGGTCAATAATCTCCCCATGGTCACTGCTTTCTGCTGCCCTTCCCCTGTGACAGTGTTTACTGCCATTATCCTATAGATCTGCCAGCAGGAGACTTTAAATTTCAGTAATTATTTTTAGAAATAACATTTATTGATTATTATTATTATTATTATTATTATTTTAAATCCATTTTTTACTGATTTCAGAGAGGAAGAGAGAGGGAGAGAGAGATAGAAACATCAATGATGAGAGAGAATCATTGCTTGGCTGCCTCCTGAACAATCCCTAATGGGGACCAAGCCCAGGACCCAGGCATGTGCCCTTGACTGGAATCGAACCAAGGACCCTTCTTCAGTCCACAGGCCGATGCTCTATCTACATAGCCAAACAGGCTGGGGCAGAAATAACATTTTTTTATATGCCACTCTAATCATACAAGAAATCCATAAACAAAGAGGGAGGAGGGGGGAGGAATATACACTACATTCATTCTCATTATCTCTCTCAGAGCTAGACCACAGGGAAGAAAGAGGAACTGAGATAGAAATATAACGTACAATTATAAACCTCTCATTGGTGGAAATTTGGGGGTTCTGATTTTCCAGGTATTCCTCTGTTGCATTTTTTTATTTCTAACAGGATCCCACTGATGTGATCCCCCCCTTCCCCTCCAAGTGCATGAATCTCATGCACCAGGCTATAGTAATAATATAACGTCCAAATCAATGTTACTTCCTAGAATTAAAAACAAAACACTTTTCATCGCACACTTTTAAGCATTCCTAAGGTCCTTGACATACATTGCCAAACTGTTTTCCTGCTGTGCACAGCAATTTGTGTGGCCCCAGACATGTATGAGTGATTAGATTCTTTCACGGCAAGGAAATGGTAAGCTCACTGTTGCTTTAATTTGCAGGTTATTTGTGATGTCGGCATTCTTCCTTGTGTTATACACCCGAATTTTTCTTTTGTGAATTAGACTGTTTCTACTTTTATTTTCCTGTAGTTTCCCCTCTCAGACTCTATGATAGAATCTTGTTACTAAAATAATACATTAATAGAATACTGGGTTACTTCTTTGTGTTGAAATCTCTACCCACCAAAAATTATCTCCGTTACCTTAATTTGTTCACATTACACTCCTTATTTTGGTCGCACGTTTTCTGTGGAGCAGAAATAGGCCATTTTTGAGATATTTGCAAATAGCAGGTTCTCTATCAAAGAATGCTTAGGGAGGGACAAGGACTACCAACTTCTGAAAGCAAATCATAAAAATGAAGAAGATTGTTGGTTATATTTTAGTCTTCAGAATAAAAAGAAGATTCCTTAATTTTTCTTATTGCAAAGGTAAAAGGTGGGTTGGACTATAAGCTTCATAGATACTAGGATCTTCTGATATTGGAAGTTTTCTGTATATAATCCTATATAATAAAAGGGTAATATGCAAATCGACCAAATGGCAGAATGACCAGTTGCTATGACGTGCAGTGACCACCAAGGGGAAGATGCTCAGCACAGGAGCTGCCCCCTGGGGGTCAGTGCACGCCCACAGAGCTCATGGCTGACGAGCACAATGGCAGTGGTGGGAGCCTCTCCAGCCTCTACCGCAGCGCTAAGGATGTCCGACTGCTGGCTTAGGCCCGCTCCTGCCCCAGAGGGCTCCTGGACTGCAAGAGGGTGCAGGCCGGGCTGAGGGGGTCCTCCCCTCCCCCTCCAAGTGCATGAATCTCATGCACCAGGCTATAGTAATAATCCAACGTCCAAATCAATGTTCTTTCCTAGAATTAAAAACAAAACACTTTTCATCGCACAAACAACAGAATACTCCTGAGCAACATATAATGTGAGGGGACTACAGCTGAGGGAGCAGCTCAAAGCAGGAAGAAGTTCCCCGAGGTCACAGAACTAGCTTGGAGGAAGACCCAGAATGGATCGATTCCTTGATTCCTGGTCAAGTGTCTTTCCACTCCCTCAGAGCCTGATAATGTTTTCTATGGAACTCAACTTCATTTTGAAATTTCAATTAAAATACTTAACTGTCATTTTATGTGGCAAATGAAGCCCTCATCACATTATATGTATATGGGAATATATTAAACCATTTGTGTGGATGTACGTGTGAGTAGATGCCCGTCTTACACCTTCATTGTACGATCTTACTTTCTCTGGCATCTGATTAAACAACATCAGGGACTGTATACATGAGTGCTCTAACATTTTTAATTTAAAAATTAAATTGGAAATAAATAAAATTAACCGGCAAAAGTAAAAGTAGGCCTCTCAACGGGTTTACAGTAAGAAGCCATTTTATTAGAAAAGCAGAATGAAAGCTTTTGTTTCTACTCAAGAGTCCAAGGTTTGCATTTATGATTGGCACAGAGGCGGCGCTTACTTTAACAGTGGCTCATTTAAGTGTTGATGCTTCACGATTCTTTAAGCAAAAAAAGGCCCATGTGACAGTGTTCGATCTTCGAACTCACTGTTAAAAGTCCAGCTGTGTTCACATGCGCAAACTTCCTTCCAGGAAATCCCGCTTGGGGGGGAAGGTAAACTAAGAGCCTCTGGGCACCCATGAAGTGCCAGATACTCTCACACACTGCACCGCCTCTCGGCTAATCCTAATGGGAACAGCCGGAGATTGGGAAATGTGTGGAAAGGTAAGTGCCATATGGAAACGCCTTCTTTACTTCAGCTTTCTCATATACAAAATGAGTATATTTTACATCTCAGAATTTCTTTTAAATTATTTGAGAAAGTATTTTCAAAAGCATACAAATACAAGGTATTGGTCCTGGGGTTATGTTCCAATACTTTATGGTCCTCATAAGGTTAAAAAGAATCAACTCCAATCTTTGGTGACTTTGCAAGGGGCTCTCTACCAACGTGAAAATGATAAGGATTTTTGAAGCAAAGATTCTGGGCATCTCTTGCTCTGTCTAGAAGGGACTTAAAATATTTGACTGAGATGCTATCGGGATATTTTCTTGTCGCCCATTGCGAAGGGTGGGCTCACCGGCTTATCTTCAGCCTCCCTGAAATGACAACCTGGCCACACTGACGTGCCTCGTGATATTAATGTGAAGTTAACATAACTTCTTGCCCTATCTGGTTTGGCTCAGTGGGTAGAGCATTGGACTGCAGATTGCAAAGTCCTGGGTTCGATTCCAGTCAAGAGCACATGCTGGGGCTCCAGGCTCAATCCCCAATAGGGTGCTGCAGGAGGCAGCCGATCAATGATTCTCTTTCGTCATTGATGATTCTATCTCTCTCCCTCTCCCTTCCTCTCTGAAATCAAGAAAAATATATTTTATTAAAAACAGAAACATAACTACTTTTATCCACAGCTATAAAAAAATATTCTAAAAGGTATATACTCCCTTTTGTTATTCTAAATGAAGCACAGCTAGAAGTAAAATTAGAATATTTGTGATTGTGAATGCATATATTTGTAGAATGGGAAATTGAGGAAGGTAGTAATAAAAAGGACATTTTGAAACTTTGTTCATTTCTGAGATAGCCAGTTGAACCAGAGACTTTGACATCTACTGGGTCATGTAGAGCGGCCTGTGAGTTGAGAGTTTGAAGTACTTCAACTCCCACTTTGAAAGACCTGACTGACATATGCCTCCCTGAAAATTTCTTAAATTCTGATTTGAAATTTACCAATCTTTCCTCTGGTGATTGAAGACATCTGTATGCACAAATATGAATCCCTAATCTTTAAAGATGTCTTTATGCACAAATATGAATCCGTAATCTTTAAAAAGAAAAACCTCAAAAGTATTCTAAATACAGACTTTTTATAATACATACCATGTGCATCTGAAAATAAATTATTCATAAACAAAAAATATATTCGTGAAGGTGAGAATAAAAAATACACAAGGGAGCCTTCTTTCCAAAAGCAAAACAAACTCTGAAGGGAAACAGAGATGACCTAAGCAATGTTAGGCCACTGGCTGGCTCGTGGCAGGAAATGCACAGGTGCGTACTCTTAGACAAAAGCCCAGTCTTCCTTAAGGAGGCGGCACAGCCTCAGCGGCCACCTGGCACCGTCTTTGCCACGACCGGGTTTCTGTCTGCTATGGCCAACAGCTTGTGTGGGTTAGTTCAGCCCAATGGTGAAGTCATGAATCTTTTCTCAAGCTCAGTTTCCTCATCCGCCAAGCAGGGGCAGCTGCCTCCCTGGGCAATGGCTCCAGTTTAAATGAACAGCCAGCCCATCCAGAGTGCTTGGCAAATACACTCCCAGAAATAGATTCCTCTCCACCGCACCCTTTATGAGATCACTTAACTAAGAGCTGGCACACATGGGGAAGGATTTTCAGCTCATACAGTCATGTTCCCAATGCCTCCCAAATTTATTAAACTGTGGTCCATTCTTACCAAGGAATATCATGCATCAATGGAAGAATAAATTAGAGTTACATGAAACAATGTGGATGAGTATCTCAAGACATAAGGTGGAGTAAAAGGAGCTGGATACAATTGAGCACATACTGTATGATTCCATTTTTGTGAAGTTCAAGCACAGCCAGAGCTCATCTATGGTGATAAAAGTCTGAAAAATGGTCACTTGCAAAAGGGCGCATGCGTGTGCACATGCACATGTGTGTGTGAAATTCATCAATTTGTATACTCAAGAGTTGTGTGCATTTTACTGCCTTTAAACCTCAATATATAATGTTTAAAATATTATTTTTTCAAAGCACTTACTTGACTTAATCCTATTACATAAAGTTTTCTCTTATGCATTCTCCCATTCCCTTTTTACATTTTTACGAGTGAGAAATGTATTCATTGGTGCCTCATAACTGTAGGAATAAAGAATTAGTCATATATGAAAATTTTCCAAAATAGCTGAATTTAAGTATTGAAGTAAGAAAACTATTACTTTCTCGGATAAAAATCTTTATAAAATGATTTGTAGTCTTCGCTATTATTTTAAACAGATGCTACTGAGCACATTCTTCTTGGTGAACCACAGTTATCCTTAGAAATGCAAATGAGTTGGGCTGAAATGGAGAATCAGCTTCAAGGCTCCTGTACTTCCTGCCCCTTCCCTGTTATCTGGGGCTATTTTCCCCTGTGGCATGGCTGCCTCTAACCATCGGGGTCCTTCTCATTTACTTAATCTTATTCCTTTACGTATTCATTTATCTGGCAGCTATATTTTGAATACCTAGTATGCGCTAAGCACTGGAAATACAGTCGTGAATGAAACACTCATTACCTAGGGGGATTGACAGCTTAAAAGAAGTGTGATCACTATCTTAAAGGGGGAAGTACGTATTGGATGGAATCTAAGGGGTTCCAAAGGTCACCTTGAGGAAATGACATCTAAGAACGGAGAGATGAGAACGCAGCCCAGAGTGAGACCTAAGTATTGGCTGAATGAATGAATCATGCGTGACAGCCAGCCAGCTCAGAGGAGAGCTCTGATTTATTGTGTGCTGGACTTCCATTCAGAGGCGTTTAAACCAACAGGCAATGGGCACTGGGTGCGGCCCGGGTGGACTGAATGGCATTACTTTTGGCTGCAGTGAGCACTGCTGTTTGCCTTACTTAAGACCTCGGGTTACTAGTCAAGTGAAGGATTTGTAGTAAAGGCTCAGCTAACCTGCACAGGTTGTTTTTATTTCATCCTGCCGAAACAAAACCAGCCAAAAATACCCAGCTCGTCCTGGGGAGGCCTCCATTTCGCCTTTACAGTTCTGAGCCAAGCTCACCCAAATGTGACTTTTCTGGCACAGTCACCAAAATCACCTTGAAGGACTGTTACCCAACCAATGCCTTTGTGTGACAGCTCTGTCCAAGCCCAAACTGCCCCGACCGCTGGGGCATTACTGCATGTTGCAAACTGCCACCTCACTGGGGGCCCGGTATTGTTTCCAGAGAGTTCTCCTTCATGATACATTACGAATCAAGAACGCACAGTCTAAGGGACAGAAGGAACCGATAGCAACCGTCATAGAGAGGCTTTACTCAATTATAAGCCTGTGAAACCAGCCTGACAGAGAAGCATTATTACATATCCTCGGTAAGAGCAGCAAAGTTTTAAATGCCAGGGCTTAGTCTGACACGTGACTTGATCTATCAGCCAACTACCATGTACCTGCAAGAACCCCCAACATGAGCTATAAATGTAGCTTTTGGTGACCTAGGTTTCTGACAACTCCCTATAGATCTTTGACATTTGAAAAAGCTAAACAAAGAAACAGCGAATCAAGATTCGGTGAAATATAAAGGGAAATGAGGAATGACAAATATCTGGAAGTGATTTTTTTTTTTAGACTTTTTTTCTCAGAATCTTTCTGTTCCTCTGATACAATCCCAAGCTTAAAAACGGCACCGATCCCCTTCACTGTCCAGGGTCTACATTTTGAAAGTATGTGGCTTCACAGAAGGTCAAAAGATTCAGCAATCTAAGTGCTCCTATGAGACAAACAAGTACAGAGCAAGTATTCGGACCAGTTTCACAATCTCAGCAGAAAGCACGGGTTCCTTCCCTCGTCAGAGGGACAAGCTTTCCGTGGTCAGGGTAGTGACTCAATTTTCGGATACCCGGACACGAGCAATGGAAGGCGCTATTCCCCCACAGGCTGTCAGGTGTAGTCCTATTTGCCTAAATACACAAAGCCACAGCGAGGTTTTGCCCATGAAGGAAGTTTCCTCCGATTTTAAAACAACCATGTCCCCCAGTCATTTTGCAATGAGTGGGAAATTTGTCGGGAGAAGGACTGCTGGCTTCTCACGGTCCCGATCACCGGGCAAAAATGTACCCAAATCAAGTTCTCTCTACTCCATGGGCTCTTAAACCAGCACTGTCTTCAGTTCTACGTCTCCTGCCATGAGACCCAGCCAGTGGCCAGCGTCCCTGTGTGCCATACGGTGTACATGACCACGTAGCCTCTTTCCCCACGAGGTGGCCACTACAGAAATCTTCCGGGGCTATTCTTTTTTTTTTCTAGATTTTCCTATTCGCTGTCTGGGTTTCAGCCACTAATAACATGGCTGACGTATCTGTGTACAGGATATCATCACTACCGTTGCTCAAAGGCAAACATTTGATAAAGGCTCCCATTTTATTATACGTGCTCGTATTCTTTTTATATGCAAATATCTTCTGCAACAAAACCAGCCAGAAAATAAATACGCAGTATTTCCAAGATGTGTATTTATTTAGTCACTAGTTCCTCCCAAACTATCTAGGATCAGCGTAGAGTCCGTCGTTTCTAGCACCGAGCGCATTCTAAAAACACATATGTGAAGGTAAGAAGCAGCCTTCTCAGCTGACCTTTAATTTGTTATCTGGTGGAAATTTAACAGGATGGGGTTGCGGGATGGCGGTTGGGGGGGGAGGAAAGAAAGTTTAAAAGTATTTTCCTGAAACCAGAGCCACCGTTTAGCAAAAGCTGTTTTTAATGGAACGCGTCACGGGGCACGCCGGGGTGCAAATCACAAGGTTACACGTCGCCTCCCGGGGACACGGCACCTGGTCCCGCAGCCCGTGCTCCAGCGAACACCGCTAACGTCCGATTCACACACCGACCCACCTCAGGCGCAGGGAGATGTTCGCTCGCCCTCCCTGACACGCCAGTCCCTCTAGTAAAACTGAAAACCTTCGCCTGAAACCGGTGATCACAGCTCCCCGGGGACGGGGAGCCACCGAAACACACAGGTTGCGCAGAAATGACTTTGTCCTCCCTCCCTCCTCCTCCTCCTCCTCCTCCCCACACCGCCCCCGCCCCTCCAGGAGAAGGGGGCGCCGATCGCAGGCAATCTGAATTTTCAAACATTTCTAAACGCTAAAGTGCGAGACAAGTACCTGCGAACACCTGGAGCTGTCTTTCAGCGGCCGCTCTCTCCTCCCACACTCTGGCAAGGGAATGCCCTTCAAAACCATGGCTCAGTGCTTTTGGTAAATGTTTTACAAGACACTAAACAGACTGTGTCCCACCCTCAGAGCAAACACCGCAGAGAGGACACAATATAATGGTCGCAGAGACAGCCTGTGAGGTACAATAATGCAAATGAACGGGCGGGCTCTATTAACCAGGGGGAAGTGGGGGGTGGGGATCCCAAACTTTCAAGGGGTGGGTGGGTGGGGGGGTTAAGCAGGCAGGAAGGCGTGAAGGAGTAAAATCCTGACACTGGAAGTGTTAAGAGTTGTGTGTGTGTGTGTGTTGTGTGTGGGTTTTTTTTTTATTTCTTCTTAAAGCGGCCTTAGATAACCTCATTGTTCTAATCCCCAGCAAGTCTCAGCTTGCTAAAACTAAAAAAGTGTCAAAGGCAAAAAGTTGGTAAAGGGTACAGTTCACCGGTGAGTCGGTAGACACGGCGGTAACGACACATGTACCGTCTGTTCCTGCTTATCGGCGCCACCGCAATGCACACACGCTTTCCCGTGAACCATCTTCCACCGTAAGCAGAAGGTACCCCCTTTTTCCACATCCCTCAAGTAAATTCACGGTTAAAAACCAAGTCTGCTCCAAACCAGAAGTTTTGCATTCCATTCAAGTTAACAATTACAGCGGGAGGATAACAGAAACTTGCTGGCTCCGAATTATTAGCAGACCCCGGGTGTCAGGTGCCTCTCGGTACCACCGGGGTTAACCAATAAACAGGGCGTCCAGGGATCGCCCGCCTGGCTTTACAGAAACAACTCCGATCGCTGGAGTCCGAAGCTCCTGTGGGCAGCACACACCTACCCATGTGAGAGGAGGACAGTCTTGAGAAAAGACACAAGTCGTGTTACTTAGCAACCGCCAGACCTACCCACTGAAAGGAGACCCAGGGCATCTAGAGAAGGGAAGAAAACTGACTTTGCTTCCAGAACCGCACACACAAGGCCAGGTTAGGCAGGTAAGAAAGCCCGTGCCCTTGTCCTCACCCCCTCCCAGGGAAAATATTCCGAAGGACACACAGCCGTGCCAATCCGAGAGCCGGGAAAATGGCACCGAGCAGCTCTTGACATTTCCAAAACATCTTAAGAGCAGTTGCAATTTTTTTTTTTTCGTCCCCCCTACCTTCAGTACACGGGTCCCTCTGGTTTCTGTTTCCTCATACACAGGTGCCTCAGGTTAGTGCGGTGACTCAGGGCAATTGACTTCCCTCCTCTGTCCTGGGTGGGATCCTAGATGGCCAGCTATCTGCCTCCCAGGGCGTGGTGAGGGGCCTCCCTGGCCTCGGGCCCAGCCTGCCATCTCTTTTACTTTCACATTTTTTACTCCCGCCTCCTAGCCTGCCTGCGAGTCTCATCCCGGCCTCTCCCTTCCCTTCTCCCCTTCTTTGCTCCTTTCCTTTTTCTCCTTCTCCCCTCCCCCTTCCTTCTTGGCCTTGCTTCCCTGAGAGAATTCTCATCCTCCCCTTTCTCTGATTATTTGAATGCAGAGAATCCAACCACTTGGTGAGGGTGAGGGCGGCAAGACGGACGTTCTTATCATACAGATTCCACCAAAAGTGAGACCAGAGACCCAGAACGACTCCACAGCTGGCCAAGGTCACGGGGACATGCTGGTGGGCTGGGCCTGGAGCTCAGCTTTGCTGACCGGCCGGGACTGCGCTGCTGCTGCTCAAGCCTGATGACCCCACTCCCTGCCCTCAAATGCACCTCTTTAAGTCCCCTCGCCGAGGAGTCCCGTTCTCCCTGCCAGCTGTGGTGCATTTTCCTCTCCGGTGGCTCTTCTTATCTCCTTCCTTCTTCCCCCTGGGCTGGGCTGCCTCTGATCCTATTTTTAGAGTCCGTCTCACCTGACCCCAATCACCCACCTTCTGGTTCCTGCTGTCCCAGGGTGCCCCTGGGCAAACCCAACAGGAGCACATCTCCCCCGGGACATGCCTGCAGGACTGGGGATAATGACCACTTCCTAGGAACCTTTCCTCCTCAGCGGCTCTCTGGGGGATCACGTACTTGTGTGTACGTCCATTGCTGTCTAGGCCACCAGAGCATCCACCTCTGCACCCCTGGCACGGAGTCACTGTCAAGTAACATACTTGGATTTCGATGAAGAAAAACGTGAAGACGTAGTATAATCCAAAGCGGTGCCTCAGTGGGTTGCACTCCGGGTATAAGTGGGAGCCTGAGAATTTATGGTGGCTTTGTCTTTCTTTCTTTTTTTTTTTCCTTTTAATTCAAAGGAAGATGATAAAAGTGGGTTATAAAGACAAGAGAGCAAGAAAAAGCTAACTATCACCTCTCACCATGAATCAACAGCCACCTGCTGCCTTTCCTGCCGCTCTGCGCTCAGAACCTGTTCGGCCCCGTTCAACCACTCTTCCCCCGCCTTTTCTTCTTATCCCAAAGACAATCTGTCCTGTGCACTTTGAAATCCATGAACAAACCTATTCATAGGCAGTATGGATTCCCCCACTTCGCTTCAGGGAAGCCTTTATGTTCATTTTCCCACCCCCCTCTGTGGCCATAATATTAAAGCTTGACTTTAAACCCTGTGGGTGGTGTTAAAATTCCTTATGTTACATACAGCTCTTGGTGTGCTATTGTATTCAGATATGAGATCTCATGCTGCTCCGAGACGAAATTCTGTGGCCCTGAGGAAGAACTGTGACTTCTGACAACATGGATGTTTTATAACAGCATTTTCCTACTTCGGTCAGGCAAATCTAAGTGAGGTTTTGCTCCATTGTGTTGGGCATGCCAGCATGCAGGTATACCCTGGGACTGACAGGGCAGAATGACCAGCCTCTGGGTCTGCCTCTGTAGCTCCCTGGGCCTCATCCAGGGTCTCTGTCAGTTCTAGGGGCCTACTTCCAGCCTGGATATCCTTGAGTCTAGCATCCATTTGGTCTGCAGGATGGTCCTGGATTTTGAAATGGATTTTGATCTGCCTTGGATACCGTGAGATAGGAGAGGAGGAAGCAGCAGGAGGGTGAGAACCTGCTGATGGCCTTGGCACTCTGTGACTCACTGGAACCCCTTCCGTTCTTCGGAGCCTCAGAATGTGGTCCCCCAACACTGCTCATCGCCCACGCCAGCCTAAACTCAGACCCTACGCAGGGTCCCAAAAGCTCTTGCTGTTTTACCAAAGGAACAGTCCATTGACATGGTTTCAGATTCTGCAGTGCAACTCCCCTTTATGAGATTCTTTTCTAGAGTTTGGATTCAGAATCAAAGAAGAATGTTCACAATGATCTGAAAAGGCTACTAAAGTCCTCCCCCTTTTCCAACTGTATATCTTTGTGAAGCTACGTTTTCTTTATATATATATTGATGAAAATAACATTTCTCAACAGATTGAAGACAAAGCACATATAAGAATACAGCTGACTTCTATCCAGCCAGTCATTAAAGAGATTTAGGGAGGGAAGAAGATCTGCAAACACATAAATGATGCACTCCTCTCACCATCCGCTTTGTTTGGAAATATACTGTTTTTCATAAAAATGTTATTTATGTCAATGGGAGATTTTACTATTGTTATTTTTGAAGGACTTAATAAATACTTTTAATTCCTTAAGTTTGAACTTCTAGTGTGACAAGTAGCAACAGATACTGCACACATCAATAAGAGCACTTTGGGTTCCTCAATAATTTCTAAGAATGTAAAGATGGGGTTGCTAAATTTAGCAGTGAGAAATGCAGGGCATTCAGTTAAATTTGGGTTCCGGATGGACAACAAATGATATTTTGGATAAATATCGATGCAATATTTGGAAGAAACTAATACTTAAAAAAAAATTATTGCTTATCTGAAGTTTAGATTTAATTGAGTAGCTTTTATTTTATTTGCCTGATAAGATATGCTGACCCCCAAACATTTAAGAAACACTGCACTAGCCCAGTGGTTGGCACACTGCAGCTCAAGAGCCACGTTCGGCTCTTTGGCCCTTTCAGTGTGGCTCTTCCACAAAATACCACGGCCTGGGCAGGTCTATTTTGAAGAAGTGGTATTAGAAGAAGTTTAAGTTTAAAAAATTTGGCTCTCAAAAGAAATTTCAATTATTGTACTGTTGATTTTTGGTTCTGTTGACTAATGAGTTTGCTGACCACTGCACTAACCCATGTCCCTCACATTTGTGCTGAAGCATTCATTACAATATTTACTAAGCATCTGCTGTGTACCAGG
Source organism: Lasiurus borealis (assembly GCA_004026805.1). Classification (NCBI taxonomy): domain Eukaryota; kingdom Metazoa; phylum Chordata; class Mammalia; order Chiroptera; family Vespertilionidae; genus Lasiurus; species Lasiurus borealis. The sequence goes on from PVJN01010284.1 coordinate 54,895, forward strand.
CCCAGTGCTAAATCCCTGACATTTATGACCTCTCCCATCATCTCCAAACCCTAGGTGGCAAGCACTATTTAATCCCTATTTTATAAATGAGAAAACAGAAACCCAAATAACTCAAGGGAAGCTAATAATGGAAGACTGGAACCCACCTGCTCAGACACCAACATCATAGTTTGCAACTATAAGGCTTACACTGAAATCTGAATAATGGAGATACCCAAAGATGATGGACTCTTTCCTGTATATTTGCATCTCTTTGTCTAACAGCTCTGTGTTCTGCTATCAGAACAACGGTGAAAACCAAGGCTGTAAGTCCAATGTAAAGGAATTCTACCCAGAACTGGCCATCAGCATTTTTGCTTGATGCCAACTTTCTTCACAATGCTTCTCTGGGCTCAGAATTCTAGAATGGAGCAATGGTGCACAGGCTCTGCTCATTACTATTGACTGAAGACACGGTTAGCTTGGTGCTGAGCTAGGCTATCCTTGAGAATAATCTGAGAATTTCCCCAAAAGAATCTGTACCAATGAAGCAAATGCATAAACTGCTGTTAAGTGAGCCAAGGCCCTGTCTTTTGTATGATCATGACCCTGGCACTGGATATATTTAACAAGCTCAGGTTCGACAGTAAGCACACCAGGGAAAGTAAATTTAAATATATATGTATGTATGTATGTGTGTATATATATATATATATATATATATATATATATATATATATATATATATATATATATATTAGAGGCCCAGTACATGAAAATTCATGCACCAAAGGGGGAGGTCCCTCAGCCCAGCCTGCCCTTCTCACAGTCTGGGAGCCCGCAGGGGCAGGAGGCATCCGGGCAATCAAGGAAGGTGATGCCCCCATCACACCTCTGCTGCTGCCACTGCCGGCAGCACAGGCCTTGGCCGGCCCTGGTTACCTGAGCCTTGGATGGTCCTGGGCAGCTGGGCAGCCACCACCAGAGGCCTGCCTGCACCTTGGGCCAGCCCTGGGTGGCTGGGGGGCTGAGGAGAGGCAGGTGTGTGAAGTGGCCAGACTTGCCTGGGGGCGGACCTGGCCATGCTGTGCACTTGCTGCCCTGGCAGGTCTGAGGGGACTGGGTACCGCTATCTTGTGGCTGTGGGCACCGCCATCTTTGAGGGCATGGCAGTCAATTAGCATATTCCCTCCTTACTGATTGTGGTCGCCGCCATCTTTGTGAGGCCATGATGGTCAATTAGCATATTCTCTCTTTATTAGATAGGCTATATATATTGATTTCAGAGAGGAAGGGGGAGAGAGAGAGAGAGAGAGAGAGAGAGAAACATCAATGATGAGAGAGAATCATGGATCGGCTGCTTCCTGCATGACCCCTACTGGCAGTCAGGTCCACAACATGGGCGTGTACCCTTAACTAGAATCGAACCCATGACCCTTCAGTCTTCAGGCCGAAGCTCTATCCACTGAGCCAATCCAGCTAGGGTGAAAGTAAATTTTTTTATGAACCAACATGGAAACAAGGGCATGCATTCCACTGTGCCACAAGGTCTACAAACACAGAAATAAATCCAACTGTAGGGTCTATAATGTAATGTAGAAAGTGACGAACATAAGGCAGAGAGAGATACTAGTCTTTCAGATGGAAAATAATTTTAAATTGATTTTAGAGAGAAGAAGGAGGAGATGAGGGGGGGGGATAGAGGGAGAGAGAGATCTATTTATTATTTCACTTATTATGTATCCACTGGTTGATTCCTGTATGTGATGTGCCCTGACCTGGGATCAAACCTGCAACCCTGGTGTATGGGGAAGATGCTATAAACAATTGAGCTACCCAGCCAGGGATGGGAAAATTTTTTTTTAACAAAGGGAAGATTTACCTTTCAAATAGTTTTTGTTTCGTACATTTGGAGTTTTAGATAAGGCACACTGGATTATACTAAGGGCAGTTGTGTATACAGAAGCCAAAGGCAATGAAAAGAGAGAGAGAGAGAGAGAGAGAGAGAGAGAGAGAGGGAGAGAGAGATTGATTTGTATTAAAGATTTTTACCAACTTTGAAAACTAGCCTAGAAGAGAGTGGAACGAGAAGAAGAGAAAAGGAGGTAGACCAGAAAACAAAAGGTGCCAAACTGATGTATTTGATAATTATAGGAAAGGTGCATTTAGGAAACCAAGACC
>PVJN01010285.1:0-20329 GCA_004026805.1 Lasiurus borealis
ATGTAGCTCCTGGACCACCTGTATGAGATTCTTGTTGAACTTTGTGGACTGGGGGGAGGGGTGTAAGGGAGGAGGGGGACAAATGTTCTCAAGCAGATTCTCCCTGGAATCTGCACTCTTCACAAGTACCAGAGTGACACTTACGCCATCTTAAGGTGACTTAGATGGCTGTGTCTGAAGCTGGATTTTGTAGAGAAATTGTACTGAAATCATGGGACTCCATATCAAGATTGCTAAAGAGTGTTCAACCAACTGCTAGTCCCCCTTCGATCCTTGAGGACAACCTTGGGAACAGAGGGCATGGAGCGATGCAGACAGGAGGCAGGTACTCAGGGGTCGCCTGTTGGCACATGGGTTTCAGAATCACTAATGAAAGCCCACTCGGAAGCAAAAGCTGGGCAACTTCCACTTCTACTGCCTCATACTCCTGGCTCCCAGTGTCAGCTCATCAAACCAGGAGACTCCCTGGGGTGGGCCTTATTTCAGAAGCTTCTGGAAAAGTAAAAAGGTTTGGGGGGCAGAGAGATGACAGGGTGAACTGTTTGTAAATCTTCCTCCCTGTACCACTTCCCTCTCAGTTACTGTCCTTACACCAGACTGAACACAGAAATGAAAGTGAGGTAGAAAAACGCAGCTACCAAAATAAAACAATTTGGGAGCTTACGTAACATGGACATGCCCTCTCGTATGTTCCCTGACTGCCAAATATTGCTTTGCTCTCCTTAATTGTAATCAATCTTTCAAACACTTTTTGTTAGCGGTGGGAAAATGGCACCAGGTGTTAACTGTGGCTCAGCAACCTCAGTTCTTGGGTTCTGGTGAAGAGAAGAATTCAGTCAAGACTCAAATTATGCCGAAACTGGTTTGGCTCAGTGGATAGAGCATTGGCCTGCGGAGTGAAGGGCCCCAGGTTCGATTCTAGTCAAGAGCATGTGCCTTGGTTGCGGGCACATCCCCAGTAGGGGGTGTGCAGGAGGCAGCTGATCAATGTTTCTCTCTCACCGATGTTTCTAACTCTCTATCCCTCTCCCTTCCTCAATAAAAAAATGTATTTGTTTAAAAAAGACTAAAATTATAAGAGAAAGTTTATTTAGAAAGTCACAACAGTAGAAGAAATGTACTCAGAAACAAGTTACAACAAAGACAGGCCTTTGGATCTTAGGAGAGAGGGAGAAGGAGAGGGAGAGGGAGAGGGAGAACCAGAAGGAGAGGGAGAAGGAGAGGGAGAGGAGGGGGGGGAGGGAGAGAGAGGGAGAAGGGGAGAGGGAGAAGCAGAGGGAGAGGGAGAGGACACCCAGGGGAAAAGAAGGGATTAGAAATAGGCGCAGGTGTGCTCCATGGAGAGCGCAGAGCTGTGTCCTCCACCCGAGGGCTTTTATCTGTGGTCTCAGGGAGGCCCTCAATAGAATATTCATCAGCTTTCCCAGATATGTCTCCTCAGGGTATGGTCTCCACTGATGGGCCAGTACCAGGGAGGGGGTCATTAGTCATTGCATCTGGTCCTAATGTCAGCCATGGTGTCACGCTCCCCGTTTTGCTGCTTTTTTGGGCCTGGAGCTGAATCACAGCTATGGTCTAAATGTCATTTCCAGGGGTTAATGCTTAAGGGGGTGGTCATGCAAGGGACTTTAGTTTTTGTGCCCATTGCTAGGCCTGCGGGCTCTCCTCCCTGGTGACCCTCTGCCCATTATTCCTGCTCTGCTCATACCTGTCTAAGAGCCTCCTACACTCTTCTTACTTGATCTTTTCTGTCATCCGACTCTCAAAAACGCATCCTCCTGCTCACCTCCATCTGCCCTCAGATCTTGCGGAAGCCCAGAACCTCCCACCACCTCCATTTTAATAACACATGGCGATATGCACCATTTCCCACAATGCCGGCCCCGCGGCTCTGTTCACCCTCCAGTGAACACCTTCTCTGAGCTCTCCTTCAGCCCTAAATCTCCCGCAGCAATTAAGGAGGGAACTAAAGGGCCGTTTGGAGAATGGAATAGTGCTGATCAGGGGCGCGCAAGCCAGGAGAAGAGTGCTTACTTTTCTCTAACTTGCTTGGATAGAGCTGCATATGCTACAGTCACAGCCTCTTCACAGTAACCAAACTCAAACCCTCACCAAGAAATAGCTAACTCCCGCTGCCCGTGTGCCACGTGGCCGGCAGTTTGTCAACCATTCACATGCAGGACGCTATTTCATCCTCTCAACCATCCGGTGAGTTGGACTCCATGATTATCCCATTTTAAAGATGAGGAAACTGGGGCTTAGAAGGGATGAGTAGGATCAGTCAAGTTCATATAGATGTTAGCTGATAACACTGTAATTCTAATCCGGGACTGTTTGACTCCACAGTGAACACATTTTAACAGGATTGGGTCAATTTTGTATCAGAGAATATGGCTCTTCCTGCCAATAAGCAAAAACCTTAAGTAAGAGGGGTTGACTGTTTCTAATAACAAGAAGCCTGGAATGGCATGTTTCCAGGGCTGGATAAATCATGAGATCTCCAATGTCAGATCTCCAATGAGGTCATAGTCTCCTCATGACCATAAGGTGGCTGTCCTGGTGCCAAACATCATCTCTTCATATGACAGCACCCAAAGACAGAAGAGAAATGGAGCGGGTGCCTCTTGCTACAGTGCCTGTTCTTATCAGAAAGAAGAGTATTTCTCACAACTCCCCAGCAAACACCCTCTTCTAAGTTATAGGTCATAACCTGGTCACATGCCCCACTCCACCCCCTCACCTTTAGACACTTGTTCTATTTGGTTTTCCATATCAAGCTGGTTATTGATCACTGGTTTTGAGGTCTACATCTATCTGTTTATAGCTACATCTATACTCTCTCCACCGCTCTCTCTTCCTCTGGCTTACCTTGCTGGCTGGGGTGCTCTCCGGGTCCATCCCTGCTATGGCAGGGAGTGGGATTTCCTTCTTTCCTACGACAGACTGCTGTTTCATTGTGTAAATGTACCTAATTGATTTTAACCCAATGCTTATTTATTTATGTTATATTTATGCATAGGAAAAAAAATTAATAAGAAAATGCAAAGAGTCTCCACCCAAATCTGGAGGAGTTGGAGGCTGAGTCAGAGGCATCTAATCCCACTGGTCAAGGCCAAGGAGACCCCTGCCCAGCCAGCCCCTGACAGGTGGGCCCAGAGCCTGCAGGGGAGCTGCCACAGGGATGGGAATATACTACCCACTTCTGCCTGCCCAGCCTCAGACGTGCACAGCGGCACCCTAAGAGATCGTTAGGATAGATCATGGACAAGCCGGCCCCAATCTCTCTTGCCCATTCTGCATAATGCGCTGGCCATTTTCTCTCCACCTCAGAACAGGGGAATAGGACCTTCTTCTGAGTCCGCACACATCCTGGAGCTAGGTCCTGTCACCGTTCTTCCTTTGACACCTGGCACAGGGGATTCTCCCAAACTTGGTCCTTCCTTCCCTACTTATTGCCAGCCCTAGGGCCGTGGCTATTCCCTGTATCTGCCCTTTCCGCAACCAGAATCAATGCCTTTGACCGGAATTGAACCTGGGACCTTTCAGTCCGCAGACCGATGCTCTATCCACTGAGCCAAACCAGTTTCAGCGAATTTCCCATTTTCTGATAGCATTACATATAACCATCCCTTTTCCTTCGCAGTTACTAGATATATCTGTGCCCTTTCTTTTATTTATGATCCTTGCTTTAAAATTTTTTTTCAGTTACATTTCCTTTTTTTAAAAGTATTAAGCTGGACTTTTGTGTTTTAACTGGAAAAATTCAATTTATTTTCATTTATTATGAAAAATGTTTGCTCTAATTCCCATCTAATTTTATTTCTTCTTCTTTATATCCTTGTGTTTTACTGTTCCTATGCTTTTCTGCTTCCACTGGCTTGAACAAGTTGTTTTATGCTCTGTTTATTTTGTTTTGCATTTACAATTGCCCCCCCACCAATAATTTGGAAACAGTAATATGTTTCTCTATTTACTAGTTCATTAGCTTGTATTTTAAATTCTACGAAAACCACTATTTCTCTGTTTATTAAAATTAATAGCACTTTTACTTTGCCCCACAACAACGGGATCTTGAAAATATTTTTACTCTCATTTTCTCACACCATTTCCAAATCCTAGGTTTTTCTGAACAACTTTAGAAATGTAACTCCATATTATTTTCCCTTTTCCCCGAGACTGCTTCCCTTCTTCTTAGTGTGCTATGATATCACATAGTGAACAATGATTTGACAATTGGCAATCGCCTTATCCACATCCACACAGGGTCACTTACATACTTTATTGGTTCGTTGCTGCCTACTGCTTATTGTATTCGTTTTTCCACTTGCTTTAGATCTAGTCCATCTTACTATCATTTATGCTGGAGTACACCCTTGAAGAACTCTGAATGAAAATATGAACACTTTGCCTGGCCAGCACGGCTCAGTAATTGAGTGTTGACCTATGAACCAGAAGGTCACCATTTGATGCCTGGGTTGTGTGCTCGATCCCCAGTGGGGGGCATGCAGGAGGCAGCAGATCCAAGATCCTCATCATTAATGTTTCTATTTCTCTCTCTCTCTCTTAAATCATGAAAAATATTAAAAAAAAAACACATGAACATTTTAAGTTCCTATACATCCAAAAAAAAGTTCTTCTTTTGCTGTCATATAAATGACTTCTCTGGGAGTAGGGTTTTTATACTATACTGCTTTCTCTCTCAAAAGTTTATAAACATTATTCAACTTGCTTTTTGTATGGCCCATGAGAAGTCAAAGTCCAACATTCTTTTTTAATTACACTTGAACATCTATATCTGCCTAAAAATGTATATTTTTCCTCTCTTTCCACCAAGATCAGAAATTTCTCAAAGATATGTTTAGATGTGTGTCTTTTACATCATTTCTGCCAGACGTTAGTAAGCCTTTTCCTGCTTTCTTCAGGGCAGGAAGCTGAAGACGATGCTTCGATATTGATTTCACCTGCATCTGTTCCTTTTCTCCCGCAGAGCTGATGATTTGAATATTATTTCTCCTCCGACTGTCTTCCATGTTCCTTGTATTTTCAGTTACACTTTGCAGTTCTTCGTATTTCCTCTTCGTGTTGAAAGGCATTTCCTCCATTTAACCTTCTGATCACAAACTCAGTTTTCAGCACCGTTGACTCTGTGGTTCACTTTTAATGGTGCAAACTCCCCAATCAGAGCCACCTGTGCCCTTTTCTTTACTTTTTTTTTTCTTTATCTCTTTTCTGAGTTTTCTTTGCTGCACCTATTAGAAAGTGAGAGTTCTCAGCATGAGCTTTCAATCCAGCTCCTCAGCCCAAGTGGCTTGTCAGGCAGTGAGAGATGAGATAAGATGTTCTCCACCAGAGGGTGGGAGGTGACAGGGGAAATTAAGTCCTCTCCACTGCAGCTGCACCAGGAGTCTTCCCCCGCATAGAGAACCATCATCCCCCAGCTACCTGGGAAAGGAACAAGTCTACCCTCCCTGGACATTTCCCTCAGACAACGGGTGTCGGCAGGAAAAGTAGTTTTTCCTGAGGAATGCATGAAGCAAGAGGACAGGTCAACTCCTCTCCTTGAGTAAGCCCAGGTGCTCCATCTAACTTAGCCACGAGGCAGAGATTCTTGCCGTGAGCTCTGCCAAAGATGGAGACCACCATGAAGATGATTAGGTCCTTGTCATCAGCATTGAACTTGCATCTTCTCATCAATAACTCTGAGGCCTCAGATGTAACATTTGGGGTCTTCTCTACGTTTTTCAGTTCTATGCTAGGCTTAGCCTAGTCATTTAGTGCCCCGGTAGAAGGAAGGTCATGATGATAGAGGCTCAAGCTTCTTCCCCATGTTGATGTTAATCTTCATTGTGTTGGAAAGAATGTATTTCTTACCACAAAATAAATAATCTATTTATACAAAATTCAAACACTGGAGAAAGCTACAATGAACAAGATCTTGCTATAACCCCACATCCCCATCTCACTTGAGCCTCACCCCACCCCCGCCCCAAATCATGTTGAGCAATTTGGTATTCTCTTTCTTCAGGTTTTCTTTCTGTGTGTATACTAATATGATGAGTAAGTATACAATTAATCCGAATCCTAAGCACATTCTTTTTATTTTTATAATCAATTAATACCTGGATCTGAAATCTCAAGCCTACCTCACATGAACATTTTACTTAGATCAATTTTAGGTTTTCTCTTAATCCAATACAATGATTTCTTAACAGATTCAGCTTAATAAAATAGTCACAGCTGAGCTTACTATTAATTCCCAGGTTGTTCTCTACATACACATGCTCTCTAACATGTCTGTATTCTTATGGGTTTGCAAGCCTGCTGCTCAAGACGGTTAGTAAGTACATTAGTCGGGATTCTCCATATAAAAGGATCTAATAGGATTTATAACAAGTATAAAGCTATGTATTATAGGAATCAGTTCGAAGAGTTATGGGAGCTGAGAAGTCCCACAATATGCCTTCTGCAAGCTGTAGAACTAGGAAAACTTCTGGTATAATTCAGTTCAAGTCTGAAGGCCTAAGAATCTGAAAGTCTGAGAATGGAGAAGCTGATGTCCAAGGACAGGAGAAATGGATGTCCCAGTTCCAGCAGAGACAGTGAATTCTCCTTCCTCCATCTTCTTGCTCTATTCAGGCCCTCAGCAGATTGAATGATGCCCACCCACACCAGGGAAGGCCATCTGCTTTACTTCGCTTACTAATGTCTTCTGGAAGCACCCTCACAGACACAGGAAATAATGTTTTGCCAGCTATCTGGACATCTTTCAGCCCAGTCAAATTGACATAAAATTAACCATCTCGATAAAAAATAAGAGCTCATTTTAGACCTGGGCCACTGGTGGGCTATTGTTGGGACTCTACAGATATGCCCCTCCCATTTGTTCCCACCTCCCAGAGCTTCCTTAGCTTCCAGTCCAGCTGGTGTTCTCTGGAGCATTCCAGTTAAGTATGCTTGCTGACTATGACTTGGGGTGTCCACTCATCACTGCTGCTAAGATTTCCCCCTCACCTTACACTTCTTCAAATACTTGACAGGGCACCTTCAACACCCCCCTGGGACCACTTGGCCCTCTCCACTCCTTTCAGCTGCCTGAGGAAATGCTCTCCTTTCTCCTGCTTTCCCTGTCTCCACGTGCCATGCAGCCATTTCTTCTGTTCTTTCAAACCTGATAGTCTGGGCGTACTTCAACTAGCTTCCTACTTGAGAAATTATACAGCTTTCCCTCCTCTTCAATCTTTAGATCTTCTCAAACAAGGGGAAATCTGGTTTTCATCTCTCCCAGCTCCCATTGTGTGCGTGCGCACGTGCGTGTGTTAAAGGAATGAAAGACAGGAAAGAGAAACCCACTTAAATATTCTATGTTACCCCTATTCCTCCTCCTTTGTCTGCCAAATTCAGCCACCCTCCTTTCAAGCTTTGAAAATATATCTTTCCTTTTATACTAGGAGAGAAGAACAGAACTGGCAGTTGTCATAACAAATTACTAGTATCAAAGTATTAGTCTACCACAAATTAAAACCTTACATAGCAATGAAGCATATCACCATTTATTGTTGAACACCCAGATGTGCTGGCCACCTGTTAATATTCACCTTTAAATCAAATATTGCATGGGATGTACTTACACTGAAGAATTGTTCACTGTTTATCCGAAATTCATGTGTACCAGGGTGCCCTGTATTTTATCTGACATCTCTATACCAATCCTTTCAAAGGATGAGTTAGCCTCTTGATCTGTCTACCTCCTCAATAATCAGTACCATTATTGAATAGGATAAAACCTCCTGAATGCCACACTTTATGCATCCATCCTCCTCAGGACTGTGGTTTGAAAATTGATCATCTGTTTGTTTTTCAATACCTTCAAGCCAATTTTTAGAAATATATTATAGCTGTTATCTAGTTAGGTTCATTAACAGAGCAGACATGAATTGCACACTATATCAGGAAACAGGAGCCCCCTGTTTATTGTGGAACCTGTGCCATTCTGTAGTCATAACATTTTTTTTTTTACCAAAATGATCACTCTGAGACCAAAGTAAAATGGTGGGTCCCATTCAAGTCTTGAGCTCGCTATTGAGGCCTTCTAATTGAAGGGGAGGGGGTACCTTGCAGAGCCAGGTCTGTGTGGCAGTCACCACAAAGGCATGATCACCCTGGACTACTTCCAGCAACTCAAGTGAACACGGAAGCTGCAAAGACTGAGTCCATACTCAGTCTTGACGCCCAGAATAACCAATAAAGCCCCTCACTTGCCCCCGCAGTGGTTCACCACAAGTGTGAATTGGAAAGCTCCTGCATTTTCTAGGAAAGTATGAATTTTTCCAATAAGCCTACGTGTCCAAGCTGTACCCAGACCAAGTCGCCAAGTCATACCTTTACACTTGGTAAAGCGGCTTCCTTCTGAGTCCTGTCGGTGTATGACATAGCTAAGGTGGGCAGCCTCTCACCTTTTCATAACCTTCACAAAAGGTTAGGCATTCAGACTCCCAACGAAGGAACACGCTATTAGGAAGCCATATCCAACCTCCAGAGCTGCTCCCTGCAGACTTCTATCTCATGCCTACAAACTGGTGACATGCCAGGGACATGCTTTAACCACAGCTTATTTACAACAAGGAGATCATATCCTATAAACTATGTTGCATTTGCTTTAATATCTCTTAGGTAAGCGCATCTAGTCCTGTCTTATTCCTCTTCTTATGTATAGGGTTCAATTGCATGGATATGCCATGATTTGACACCATCTTGGAATTCAAATTTAACAAAGTTTTCCCATGTAGCCGTGGGGGAAAATTGCTTCACTACATATATTTAATTTAATGGAGTAATGTAAATGATCAGATGGAGCTCCTTTAGCTCCCCAAATTAATATGTGGGCTTATTTAAGCATTGGTAGCCCAGAAGTGGCTTTATCACCATTGATCCTGAAATTACATCCTGGTCACATTGCAGACTTGCACAGGCTACCTTGATCTGGGGGCTTGAGGAGTGCTCATTATTACTTACCTTACCCCAGTCAGCCCCCTATCCTTCCCTTGGGGCAGTTGTTCTAAGATGCTCTGACCCCTTTTAAGCTTGCTTCCCCAGCTCTTCACTCTAAGTCATGATAATGACTGACCTAAAGCATTCTCATCCCTCTGTTAGCGCCTCGTCTCACACAGATACTTCTCTTCTCCATCTGGACTCCACAAGATGCTCAGATGCCAAGTAAGTACCATAAGCAATATATTTGGTACCCAGAGGACTAAACCACATGGCAGTTTAACAAGTGAGTACATGTATGCCACACAACTTCGCATCTAATTCCTTCAATCAATAGTAGTTATTATTAATATAATAAATTACTATTTAAAACTCATATCATTCAGAGATACCTTGTTTACATGTGCTCTCACGTGTTTTAAAATTTTGTTTAAATTAAAAGCGGTTCTTGCCAAGACCGGTTTGGCTCAGTGGAAGAGCATTGGCTTGCGGACTGAAAGGCCCCAGGTTCAATTCCAGTCAGAGGCATGTACCTTGCTTGCGGGCACATCTCCAATGTTAGGCGTGCAGGAGGTGGCTTATCGATGTCTCTCTCTCATCGATGTTTCTGACTTTCTATCTCTCTCCCTTCCTCTCTGTAAAAAATCAATAAAAAATACATTTTAAAAAAAAGCGGTTCTTGAAACATTAGGCATGCTAAAATGTCCTTTATTTGCTAAGTATAAAGTGTATGTATTTTAACCCAACCCCACTTGGATGATTAAAATTTATAAATGTAATCATTCATTTTTATCTTGCATTGTTATGAAAAAAAAACAAAAAAACAACACTGCTATAAAAGCAAGAACTCGGGAAGTGCCAGAAGTTAGCAGTGGATGGTATGGGAACTAGAGCAAACCAGCAGCTTAGAATAGCAAGAGCCATGCAGACGCTGAGGGGACCTTCATTGGGAGGCAACTATTGTGTTTTCCTTCTTCACAGGACCAGTCCTGGAGGCATAAAGAGCTAACAAGGCTTTCTGGCAAGGAGTCAAATAGTTAGAGGCCAAGGGTCTTTAATCGCCCAAGTGCTTTTCAATGAATACTGATGTGACAAAGGTTCATATTTAATTGATTTCAAAGTGACTTATGCTAAGTAATGGTCCGCTAAAGAATTTGAAAATGTAGCTATTCCCAGTTCAAAAGTATACACCCTCTTCTATGTCAGAGTGGATACAGACACGTCAGAGCCAGGCACCGGGTCACTGAGACTCTGTGGACAAAGGCAATAATAAATATAAGCATGTCTAGTGCGCTTGAGCAGCTGTGGGAGGGACGACGGAAGGGGTGGGTATTCCAGTTCTTTCAAACTTCTCTTAGAAATATAAGTGAATTTCCCTTGAAGGTCTCTAAGACACAGCTAGCAAACCCCATCAAAGCACAGCATTTCGAGAACGGGATACAAACACCAGAATAATTCAAGTTTACCGATCACCAGCACTGGAAATAACAGGCTTGGTTGCAGCCAAATGACTCCCCTCACAAGGTTTGCCTCCATCTCTTAATTTTGCCAGAGGGCACCGAGATATTTCAGATGTTCATAAATATTTCTTCTACTATTAGAACTTTTTTTTTATTATTATTTCAAGAGCTAATGTAAATGTAAGAGGCTCGGTGAGCATTAACGTATAAAATTACCATCCTCTCAACATCCACTTATCGCTGCGGATCATCATTCTAACCAGGAGCACGCTGGAATGGTTTGAAAGGCAAAGGAGGGTAATTAGTGACTTAAATCACTGGTCTCATTACCTAATAGAAACTACCCAGAGAAGTTGGTTTGCAGGAGAGCCAGAGTGGCTAAAAGAAAGCTGAGGGGGCGGGAACTTGTGGTGAAAACTGTTTTCGCCGAGCATCTTCTGTGAAGTTCAGGGAGAAGAATGTTGTACTCTGCACAGACATTTACATCCCACTTTCATGAAGGTGGACAACAGCACCGACAATGCCATTTCTTTAACAAACACTGGATTTATGATAAATATTAAGTTCAGCAGTGTTGCCAAGAAATCACCTACCCAGGTGATGCATTAAACAAACTTAGGGGATTTTCATTATCTTGGAAAAGAAAGAAGATCCCTATTCTTGAACCACATGCCTGTTGTACATTTCCCACCTGGTTGTTGCTTTGATAATGACAGTAAACACTTTTTCCTCTTGCCTCCTCACACAATGTAAACCAACACCGATACAAGAATATAAACATGCACACCAGAAGCACACTACCATCACTAAAAACTTGGGTGTGGTGGTTTACAGGTGAGGACAGTTTTGGAAATGCATTGTTGTGCAAAAGGAGGTCATTCAAGCCACCAAAGTGGCAGCCATGTTCATGAAGAAGTGTTCTTTTCCTTTAGCCTATCTCGATTTTCTAATTATAAAGAAAAAATAATCAGGAAGTGAGAGTTTGGCTCATCGAAACAGGTAAAATCAGTTTCTTGCTAAAGATTGGTGTTTTTATTTTACTCAGTTCCTGTGGGAACCTCTTTCCACATCCTGTGTGGTTCAGGGTTCCCGGTTCAGGGTTCAGTTTCTGAAGGAGGCCGCACGCAAACAAAATGAGAGACTAGAAAATATTAATTTGGCAATATTGGGGGGCCAGGCGGGAGCCTTCCTCTAGTGGAAAGGACTGCCACTTGCTCTCGCCTTTTTCTTCCTTTTATTAAGGCTTTGGGACACACCCCTAGCCTTTAGGCAGGAAATAACAAAAACAGAAATTAACATGAAACAAACAAGTAGAGGCTGCTTCAGCCAACAATGTTTCAACTAAACAGTGAGTGATTAGCTCTGACCTTTCGGAGCAGTTGAGGTTGACCAGCCTTCTGGCCTCCTGTTTACATCCATTTAATAAGAACAATGTTTGGTTTCCAACAAGTTCCATACATGAGCTTAATGCACTTAAAATGTCATGATGATATTCACAGCACAATATAGGATACATAACCTCTAAGCCCCAAAGAGCCTCAGACGTGTGGAGAAAAGTTTTGAAAATTGTAAGAATTGGAGCACAACAGAAACCCTAAAAGCAGGCATCAAAATGCTTGCAACTGGCTCACAATTAGAAACTAGAAAGGCTGCCTTCAAAACTGAGTATGTTAGGACCTTTAAAGAGAAGGCTGAGTTCTAAAGGTTCCACAAAGAAGATGTAGGATTAGAAGGTTAGAAAGAAAAGATGACATACTTCTTTCCCTCAAAATTACTCCGTGTTTTGTTTTTTTTTAATTTCCCCATCAAACTTAGATTCACAATATTAGAATAAGGCAGGAAAAATATACTCTTGACATTTGAAAGAGATATATTGGAGAAATTCAAAATCCTCAGTTAACCACTGCTGAACTATCATAAAATATTCCCATAAAATTAAGTCAAATTGATTAAACATTTGAAGCTGCCCTATCTGACCCTTAATATGATTTACTATATAGGTAGAAGAAAACGAGAAATAGCTCTGGAGGCTGGAAGGATCAGTAGTTCTCTTCCCTGCCCAAAGAGAATGAGACACATTTACATATGACTTAAGTGAGGTGGCAAATAACAGACCTTTGGGAGTTCTTGACAGTTCAGGAAAATCTAAGTCCTGAACCCAAAGTGAGGAAACTTCTGTGCAAACCTGAATCTTGTCTAGACCTTTTTAAAAATACAAATGCCGAGGCAGACGAAGACATCTGCATATTTTTTTTTCAGTTTTCTATAGGATTCTGATGTTCACTTACTAAAATCACCTACTAGAAAAGTAACCTGCCCCAAATGTCTCATACAGTCATAATAAAAGTCTATGTGTCGAGAAAACTGTGGTACATCTACACAATGGAATACTATGCTGCTGTAAAAAAAGGAGTTCTTACCATTTGCAGCGGCATAGATGGAACTGGAAAGCATTATGCTAAGCGAAATAAACCAGTCAGAGAAAGATAAATATCACATGATCTCACTCATTTGTAGAATATAGTGAACAACATAAACTGATGAACAAAAATAGAACCAGAGTCATAGAAGCATCAAACAGACTGTCCAACCTATGAGGGAAGGCAAGGGGTGAGGGGGTAAGAGATCAGCCAAAGACTTGTATGCATGCATATGAGCATAACCAATGGCACAGACATTGGGGGGGAGGGGCGGGTGGCCAAATAGAGGTCAATGGGGTGGGGAGGAGACTTACATAATACTTTAAACAATAAAGATTTAAATTAAATGAAATAAAAAACTGCTGTGTTAGAATGTTTTCAATGGGAAAAAAATCTATGTGTGAAAAAATTAAAATACAGAAGAACTTACTGAATAATCCAGTGAAGACTCCCTGGAGAGAATTCTAAAACCGAGGACCAAAAGTTGGAGACCGTATAGAGGCTGGTAGGAGGAGCAGATGCTGGAAAGGGCCCCTTCAGACAGCATCTGAAGTTCTGGAGAGACATCTCAGCTGTGGGGGGTTGACACTGAGAACCCCAGTACAGAGCACCAGCACTTAGAAGGGTACCCACATAATACAGTATCTGGCTGTGAAAAGCAGCATGGTAGCTGTCTGCCAGGGAGATACAGCTGGAAATTCAGGAACGTTCTTAAAGGGCTAATGCATAAAATTCTCTATGGAGCCACCCTCTGTCTTGTGCTCTGACAGCAGAGTTGACTGGAGCTGGGTGAGCAGAAGCCAGGATCCAGGGCTCTGGGGTTAGAGCTCAGAAGGCAGATATGCAGATTTCCTGTGGTGAGCCATTCCCTGAAGCAGAAAATTGCAATACAGGTGGGGGGAGAGCTAACCCACCTATTGGAAAACACCTAGCCCCTTAAGAGACTGAGAATAACAATTAGCCTCCAGGCAGAAACAATTACCTCACCTTGTTAGAAAAAAAAAAAAACTCTTGCCACACCTGTGGATGATAGTCTGAGGGCAGATCAAGAGTAATCCTATTAATCTGCAGCCAGAGGCGGTCTCTGGAGGCTTTGAGTCTTTGCCTGACTTAAATAATCAGAAATAGTATTTGTCACTGACCTGCCCTAGAGATTGAAAGGTGTAGCTGATCTACCTAATACATAGTCACAAACCCAAACAACCAGTCAAAATGAGGAAACAAAGAAATAACCCACAAATGAAAGAAGAAAAGAATTATCTAAACAGTGGTTCTCAACTTTTCTAATGCCATGACCCTTTAATAGAGTTCCTCATGTTGTGGTGACCCCCAACCATAAAATTATTTTTGTTGCTACTTCATAACTATAATTTTGCTATTGTTATGAGTCGTAATATAAATATATGTGTTTTCTGATGGTCTTAGGCAACCCTGCTAGTGGTTCTCAACCTGCAAAAACTAAAAGCATTTCCTTTAAGAACAGGAAAAAGACTCTTATTCAACATAGTACTGAAAGTCCCACTACAGTGACCAGACAAGAAGAAAAAATAAAAGGCATCCAAATTGGAAAGGTGGAAGTAAAACTCTCATTATTCGCAGATGACGCCATATTGTACATAGAAAACCCTAAAGACTCCACCAAAAACTATCCTATCTAATAAAAGAGTAATATGCAAATTAACCATGACACTGCTACACCACAAGCCATGCCCACAAGCCACACCCACAAGCCAATCAGGAGAAAGTATGCAAATTAACCCGAACCAAGATAGCTACAGCCACAGAGCGAGCAGGAGGGAGGCTTGGGTTTCCCCGGCGATGGAGGAAGGCAAGCTTTCCACACACCCTGGTGGGCCCAGGCCTCCACTCAAGGCTACAAAGTTTCAATTATAGAAGATAAATAAATCCCAACAAAAATGGTGACAGCCACAAAGCTGGAGAAAACAGGAGGCTAGGTTTGCCCCCAGAGATGGAGGAAGCCAACCTCCTGCAACCCGGGCCTGTCTTGACCTCTGCTCAAGGCTATAAAGTTCCAGTTATAGAAGATAAATACATCCCAGAAATGGCTGCAGCCACAGAGCAAGCAGGAGGCTTGGCTCTGCTCCAGGCTACAAAGTTTCAAATGTAGAAGATAAATAAATCCCAGATACAGAGCCTCTGCTTGGGTCACAGGGGTGTGTGACAGTCCTACAAACCACCACAGGCCTCTCACCCAGGCCGCCCCAAACCCCAAGGGAACCCCCAACCTGATCCAGGACACCCTTCAGGGAAAATCAGCTGGCCTCCACCCATATACCAGGCCTCTATCCTATCTAATAAAGGAGTAATATGCAGCTTGACCATCACTCCAAAACACAAGATGACTGCCCCCATGTGATCAAAGAGCCTGCCCCCATGTGGACACAAGAAGGCCAACAAAGGAGGGCAGTTATGAGCGATCAGGCCAGCAGGGGCGGGCAGTTGTGGATGATCAAGCCTGTAGGGGAGGGAAGTTAGGGGTGACCAGACCGGCAGAGGAGGGAAGTTGGGGATGACCAGGTCTGCAGGGAAGGGCAGTTGCGGGGGGACCCAGGCTTGAAGGGGAGAGCAGTTGAGCAGGGGACCAGGCCTACAGGAGAAAGCAGTTAGGGAAAAACAGTCTAGCAGGGGGAGCAGTTAAGCATCAAACAGTCTGTCAGGGGAGTGGTTAGGGGGTGATCAGGCTGGCAGGCAGAAGCAGTTAGGGGCAATCCGGAAGTCATGCAGGTGGTGAGCAGTTGGGAACCAGCACTGTTGGATTGTGAGAGGGATGTCTGACTGCCCATTTAGTCTTGTTCCTACTGGGATCCGGCCTAAACAGGCAGTCGGACATCTCTTGAGGGGTCCCAGATTGGATAGAATGAAGGCTGGGCTAAGGGACACTCTCTCCCCTTCCCCGTGCATGAATTTTGTGCACTGGGCCTCTAGTTAAGTTTAATAAATGAATTAGGCAATGTAGCAAGATACAAAATCAACACCCAAAAATCAA
Source organism: Lasiurus borealis (assembly GCA_004026805.1). NCBI lineage: Eukaryota > Metazoa > Chordata > Mammalia > Chiroptera > Vespertilionidae > Lasiurus > Lasiurus borealis. The sequence continues at coordinate 15,876 of PVJN01010285.1, forward strand.
TGGCTTTTTTATATAGTGAATTCTCAGAAAGAGAAACTAAACAAACAATCCCATTTACCATTGTAACAAAAAGTAATTATGATACTTAGGAATAAATCAAGTAGGCAAAAGACCTGTTCTTGGAAAACTACAGGAGATTGAAAAAAGAGATAGAAGATATGAGTAAGTGGAAGATATGCTCATGGATTGGTAGAATCAACATCATCAAAATGTCCAAGGCAATCTATAGGTTCAATGTAACCCCTATTAAATACCAACAGTATGCTTCACAGAGCTAGAAAAAATACTCCAAAAATTTATATGAAATTGAAAAAAGACCCCAAAGAGCTGTAGCAATCTTGAGAAAGAAAAACAACATTGGAGAAATCACAATACCATATTTCAAGTTATAATACAAATATAACTTGTAATCAAAACAGCCTGGTACTGGCACAAAGAACAGGCATATAGACCAATGGAACAGAACAGAGACCTCAGAAATTGACCCTAGCCATTAAGCTCAATTAATATTTGACAAAGGAGGCAAGGGCACACAATAGAGTCAAGGCAGTCTCTTCAATAAATGATGTTGGGAATATTGGAAAGGGTTAATGGGGGGAAAAGGAGAAGACATATGTAATACATTCAACAATAAAGATTTATTTTTTAAAAACCTATATGTAATTAATTTCACTTCAGTATGTCAGAATTTTCTCCTATAAATATTTCTGAAGCACATAGAAATTCTTAATGTTTGCATTTAAATAGTTTATTACCAAAATGGGGACAATTAAATACCAAATGCTTATTAGAAAATATAAGTATGCATAGAATACCAGAACTCTCAGAATTATGATTATTTTGTGAAAAGAAAAACCCATGATTTCAGTTTGTAAGAATTATTTCAGGTAGATTCTGATCTGGTGTTGTAGAAAATAGTTGTTTTTTAGAGAAATAATGCAGCTTTATATTTCCATGTATTCATTATCTGTTATCATTTAGTGAACAAAACCTGCTTATAGAAATGTCTTTCAAAAGAGTAAGATAATTGATGAGAAATTGTAGGTTTATTTTTTTCAAGCTGACCTCTTTCAAAGAACCAAATTGTTGTTTCATATATCATAGTATAGAAATTGACCTGTTAAATGCCCTGTATCTACCAATCTAAATGACATTCATTTTCCCCCTCTGTGTTTTATCCACTAGAAAATTGCTTTAAAAAAATCTGAAAAATGAAAATTTCTTTCATTGGAAATATTAATTCAAGAAACTTCTCAAAAAGCTATAAAATTTCACTCAAAAAGAAGAGAGATATTTTCTTGTAAGGGAATAGTGATTATTTAAATATGTCATATTTTCAAATATTCAAAAGCATCTGTTCCATCATTGCATGGCTTTCTTCTCTGTAGTCAAATCTGTCTCTGCCTCATACTTAAAAGGACTCTTGTGATTATATCTTTTGCCCAGATAATCAAGGATAATTTCTTCAAATCAGTTTCCTTAATTTAATTATGCCATATAGGGTAAAAGTCACAGTTACAGGGATTAGAACCTGGATATCTTTGGAGATCATCACTCAGTGACCAGAATTAACAAGATGGTTTTTATTTGAAAATATAAAGCAATAATAACAGGTGAAAAAAGGAGAATAAGGAGAAAAAAAAAATAGTCTTACTAGTTATTGAAATACAATTTAAACCTGCTGTAATTACAGGAAAAAAGCATCAGTATAGGTATCTAGTAAGCCTTCTTATGCATGAGAATAGAATTCTATATAATAAAAGCCTGATATGCTAAGTTTCCAATCATCTGCTCAACCATTCAACCAGGTGCTGTGATGCACACTGACCACCAGGGGGGGAGATGTTTCAACTGGTAGATTAGCTTATTGTTGTCTGGGGTCTGGTCAATAGGGACTGGAAAAGATGGGCCAGACACACCATGAAGCCCTCCCGTAGTCCCTCCCTGGCCTCAATTGGCTACTGGTGGGACCCCTCGGTATGCCCTGCACCCTCTTGCAATCTGGGACCCCTTGGGAGATGTCAGAGAGATGATTTTAGCCAGATCCCTGTAGGCTAGACCGATGGACCCCTCTGGTGCACGAATCTATGCACTGGGCCTCTGGTATGTGATAAAGTGTCACATACCAATGAGGAGGACAAGAATTATTATTTTTTTAAATATTTACTTTCTCTTCTAAAAACTAGGTCAATTAGAAAATATCACATGATAACATATCTCCGGATATATTTTAAAAGACCTAAAGGGTTAAGTCATAAGTGAAAAAAATTAAAGCATATCCAAGAAAGTTGATATATATTTAATGATTAACCATATGTAAGGGCCGAGTAAATGTAAAAGCAGTGGGAAAAGAGCATTAAAGATAAAGTTCAATCAACTTGAGTGTATAAAAGTTTTGAAAGTATATCCATCAAAAATATAAACAAAATTAAAAATCAAGCAACAATATGGAAAAATAGTTGCAATAATGCTGTGGACAACTAACATTATTAACATAAAATTGACCTTATATATTAAAAAAAAGATAAAGCCAAAATGAAAAAAAAAAGAATTAAAAGCGCATTGCTAGAAGAAAAAATACAAATGTCTAATAAATGGAAATCTGATGACTTCTGTATAATCAAAAAATGCAAGCTACACTAAAGAAATGCTATTAGTTGCCTATAAAATTGCATTATTTATGAAGAATAATATTCAGTGTTGCTCATAGCATCTAAGACAGGTGTTCTCAAACACTATTACAGGAATATAATTTGTTATACTCTCCCCAGAAAGAAATCTAGCAATATATAACAACATCTTTAAAAGAGTGCACTTTAATCTTATAATTCCATTCTCCATAGCATAAGAAAAAAAAATCAAAGGTATAAATGGGATATTGCTAAAGGTGAAAGAAATATATACAATAAAACAGAAGTGGTTAAATTAGACAGTGTGATCCTTGTGACCAAATAATATACAAACATTGAAAAGCTATGTTTTAACGGTATTTTTAATGACTGGACAATTTCCACAGTAAAATGCTAGGTTATTAAAGCAGAAATTCAAAACTGAATATACATACAGTCAAACACAAGCACACACTGTATACAGTTCTCTGAATGTTGTTGGCAAAACTTCTGTGAACAAGTGAAAGGAATTTAATCAATACTAAACATGTCGGGGGAGGAAAAATGGAGGCGGAATAGACGGACATGTCTGGAGCTTTGTCGCTGGGCAGAGGGAGAGAGAGCAGCTGAGAGTTGCACTGGGAGTGTTTGTTGGCAAGTTAAGAGTCAATTATCCTCCAGGAGAAGGTGGGGGACTGCTGGATGGGGCTCTCCTGACCAGGTAGCGCCAGTGCCACGGGGTTTTTGTCTGCGGAGCCAATAGCAACAGTAATTCTGAGAAAGAAGAATAAAGTAGGTGGGATCTCAATACCAGATTTCAATCTATATTACAAAGCAATGGTTCTCAAAACAGCCTGGTACTGACACAAGAACAGATATATAGACCGGTGGAATAGAATAGAGAACCCAGATATCTACCCAAACCACTATGATCAACTAATATTTGACAAAGGAGGCATGAACATACGATGGAGCCAAGATAGCCTCTTCAATAAATGGTGTTGGGGAAACTGGACAGATACATGCAAAAAAATGAAACTGGACCACCAACTTACACCAAATACAAAAATAAACTCCAAATGGATATAGGCCTTAAACATTAGACGGAAAACCATAAAAATACTAGAGGAATCCACAGGCAGCACAATTTCAGACATATGCCAAAAGAATTTCTTCACTGACACTGCTCCAAAGGCAATGGAAGCTAAAGAAAAAATAAACAAATGGGACTACATCAAAATAAAAAGATTTTGCACAGCAAAAGAAACCATCAACAAAATAACAAGAAAGATCATTGTATGAGAACATATTTGAAAATGTTATCATTGATAAAGGTTTAATCTTCAACATCTACAGCCAAGTTATATAACTTAATAAAAGGAAGATAAATGATCTGATAAAAAAAAAAAGGCAACGGACCTACATAGAACCTTTTCGAAAGATAACAGAAGGAAGGCCAAGAGACACATGAAAACATGTTCAAAGTCACTAATTATATGAGAGATGCAAATCAAAATGACAATGCAATACCATCTTAGACCTGTCAGAATGGCAATCATCAACAAATCAACAAACGACAAGTGTTGGCGAGGATGCGGAGAAAAAGAAACCCTTGTGCACTGTTGGTGGGAATGCAGACTGGTGTAGCCACTGTGGAGAACAGTATGGAGTTTCCTCAAAAAACTAAAAATGGATCTCCCATTTGACCCTGTAATCCCACTCTTAGGAATTTATCCTAAGAAATTACAAACACCAATCAGAAAGGATATATGCACCCCTATGTTCATAGCAGCACAATTTACAATAGCTACAATTTGGAAACAGCCTAGGTGCCCGTCAGCAGAA
>PVJN01010285.1:20429-57945 GCA_004026805.1 Lasiurus borealis
ACATCTACACAATGGAATTCTATGCTGCCATTAAAAAGAAGGAATTCTTACCATTTGCAGCAACCTGGATGGAACTGGAGAGCCTTATGCTTAGTGAAATAAGCCAGTCAATGAAGGAGAAGCATCACATGATCTCACTCATTGGTGGATAATAAAGAACATTATAAACTGATGAACAAAAGGATAGATACAGAGGCAGAAAGCATCAAACAGACTGTGAAATTACAGCAGGAAGATTAAGGTTAGGTGGAGTAAATAAGAGATCAATCAAAGAACTTGTATGCATGCATATAAGCATAACCAATGAACATAGACACTGGGGGATTGGGGTATGGCTGGGAGGGAGGGGGGCAATGGGGATATATGTATAAAAATTTAATTAAAAAGATACTAAACATGTTAATAAACTGTTCCATTGGCTATGAAGAAGCAGAGGTTGGTAATAGCAGATAGTTTGGGGATGAGTGGAGTCTCTTAAACTACACATCTCTAGGCCTCACTTTTTTCGTCTCTAAAATAGGGCCAATCACACAATTCTCCCTACTTTACAGGTAACTCATAATAGTTCTTCATAAATGTACATGAAGGAGACTGCGATATACCTCTAAAAGAAACCAAGCCTTCTCAGTGTCCAGTCACGATACAAAAAAGCTCATAGATGAAATAATATAGATCCGTGATCGGCAAACTGCGGCTTGCGAGCCCCATACGGCTCTTTGGCCCCTTGAGTGTGGCTCTTCCACTAAATACCACGTCCTGGGCAAGACTATTTTGAAGAAGTGGCGTTGGAAGAAGTTTAAGTTTAAAAATATGTGGCTCTCCGACGGCTTGCAGACTGGAAGGTCCCAGGTTCGATTCCGGCTGGGGGCATGTACCTTGCTTGCGGGCACATCTCCACTGTGGGGCGTGCAGGAGGCGGCTGATCGATGTCTCTCTCATCGATGTTTCTGACTTTCTATCTCTCTCTCTTCCTCTCTGTGAAAAATCAATAAAATATATTTAAAAAAATGTGGCTCACAAAAGAAATTCCCATTGTTGTACTGTTGATATGTAGCTCTGTTGACTCATGAGTTTGCCAACCACTGACACAGATGAAATAATATAAAACTCAATAAGTTCACAATAATAACGCTAAAGACTGCCTTCAAATTACAGAGCTCCATTAAATCAATTGTACCAGTAACATTTCTGGTATTCAACATTATATGATCATAATGAAGATAATAAATACCTGGCATTTACAGACTTTCTTTCATCTAAATATTCCCAGAGAGCTCCATCAACTTTATGCGCAAATTGATTATGAGCTATCTACAGAGGAGACAGAGCAGGGGTATCAATCAAACTAACAACAATGCGGGTCTCTCTTCTTCCCACCCGTCCCTTTACCCCAGCTCACTAATTGGTGCAACAACAAGAGCCAGGTGCTTTGAAAAACAATGGACATGGGAGATCATTTTAAGAAGCCTCTTATCAGTGGCCCACTGTCTAGCAAAAGGATTTGGAAAGTGGAATCGTTTGATAGCACGGTTATCGTGATTTGTATTCTAATGCCTAAGGCAGGGCTGTACCTTGGGAGGACGTCAGCTTTATAAATCATCTCAGTATGAGATAGTGCGGGCACTTCCTTCATGACAGGCCACGGCAAGGCTAGCATGCCAATGTCTCCTGGCACTTTCCCAAACGAGGAGAATCAGGTGCCTGCGACACTCCGGCCTTTTGATTTTCTTTTCCACTCTCACATCTTAATCTCAGGAAGAGAGTGCATGAAATTCAATATCGATCGATAGCAGCTGAATAATATTAGTAATTACCTAATACACTGGGCCCCAGCTGTCCAGTGTGGCAGCCACTGACCACAGGTGGCTACGGAGCACTTGTAAATATGCCTCTGCAACTGAGAAACTGAATTTTTATTTTATTTGAATAGAAATTTATACTTCCAGAACTTTAAAATGTTAATCATGTTTGGGAAAACATGGATATGTGAGTCTCCTTTCTCCAAGGTAAATTGCATGAACTATATGTATAGGTCAAGTGTTGCTGATAAAAATTCAGCATCCAAGATGAGATGTGCAAATAATACATATAAGATTTGAAAGACTTCATAAGAAAAAAGATGTAAAAATATCTCATTAATAAGTTTATATAATTTGAAATGATAATTTTTAAATAAAATATAGCATTACAGAATGAGGAAAGAGATTCAGCTTTAAGACATTAAATAAAATATAGCATTAAGACCTGTTTCTTTTCATTTGTTGTTGTAGCTACTAGAAAACTGAAAAGTACCTACAAAGTTTACATTATATTTCTGTTGGACAAGTGTGCTGGAGGTTTGAATTTCTATTTCCACCTTCCTGCATTTCCTCCTGAGAGCAGGAGTCTCTGAGGTAACTCAAGGAGCTCTTAACCCAGCTTAACGAGGAAGCTCAGAATAGTATTTCTAATGTTGACTTGAAGAAGGAAATGCGGTCCTTCTAGACCTTTCTCGTTCTCCCATTCTGAAAGCACAACTGAGCCCATCCTTCAGCCTCCGGACCTTTACCTTCTCCGTTGGTTGGCCCTTTCCTGGCCTCATCAACTTCCTCAGCTGCCTTCACTAGCGTTTTACATCCTTAGCGTCTAGCTCATGAGTCCCAGTAACCCACCCGTAAGCACTCAATTGAATGGCCCTACCAAAATAGCTGAAAAGCTTTTTCAGTTCTTCCCACATTCCTCACCCTTTATCCACGTCATTGGATCTCTGAATGTCTTTCCTTTCAACTTCAAAGATATTCTAAATCATCCCTTCACTGTATTTTCTTGCTATTTGTTCTGCTTCATGTTTAAGCCAGTGACTTGTGCTTTACCCATGTCTTAAAGCTGAATCTCTTCCCTCATTCTGTAGTCTGTCTTATTCAACCATCTCCCCTCAGCCTCAAGTACCTTCCACTTCTCCCCATCCGTGAATTACCTCTCCGAACCCCTTCACATGGGTGAGCCCCAGCCAGCCCTCCTCCACTCTGACTCAGATGGGGAGGGTGACCTAAGCTGTAGGCTTTTTGAGGGCTTCTTTGAGCCAAACCTCCTTTCCAGGTTGCCAGGAAAGTCACCTGTCCCCTTCTCTGGTTCCAGGTTTGCTCCAATCAGTCATTTTGACTAGCAAAACACAGTGACTGATCTGGTTTCACAATCACATGATCCCCAACTTCATACTGATTTCAACCAAATTAAAGAGTGAGGTCACAAACCTGTAATATCTAGGTAATCTCGGAATACCAACATGGATTTATGTGCTGTTGTAAAGCTCCACCGCCCTCCCCCCGCCCCTCATCCCCCCTTCCTTTGTTCTCTCTCTTTACTCTCTCCAGGCTCCTGCCCAGGACTTCCTCCAGGTTCCTGTGCTGGAACCATATCAGGCCACATTTCCTGTCATTTTCATGTCATCATAATATGGGGAGTGGCTGGTGCCCAGGCTCCTTTGTTTGGCCCCTCCTTAGTCCTTCCTTGGAGATAACCCTATTGCTAGTTGGTTTCCCTCCAAGTGTGTGCACACCAGATGTGACCAAAACTGCTGTGATCAAAACTACTTGAGCCGAATATCCTTTTCCGGCAGCGCTCTCTGATGCCCATTGATGTTAAATTGACCTGTTTTCCACTGTTTTATCCTTTGGGTCTGCTTTCTGGCAGAGGCCTACTTTCATTCGCTTATATATACTTATTTCTACAGTATGATTAGGATTAATTTTATGTGTAGTTTATTCCCTGTGATGATTCATTCATTCCTTCTCTTTCACTGGCAAATACATTCAAAGCCTGTTTCAAGAATCAGTCCTCTAACCTGTTTCACCTGCAAGCTCCTTTTATTAACTTCTCAACCTCATGCGATCGGAGATTCACTCTCTGTTCCTGGTAGGGAAGTTATTTTTATAGATCATTAATATCTGCCTGATCAGCAAATTCAAGCCTTCCTGTTGTTCAATGACTCATTCTATCTGCTATTCATAAATGTCTCTCTTGGTATTCCTGGTCTTTTCATAGTGCTGTGATTGGGCTAAGTTCTCATCTTTTCTTCAGTCAGACTCTCCATAAGTATCTGTAAAGTTTCTAGGCTCTCTCTTTGCCTTCTACTCTCCATGACTTAATTACCACTCCACAGCAATGACTCTCATTCCTGCTTCAAAATATGCATGTTTAACCACCTGTGAAACATCATTTCATGGATAACCAACAGGCATTAGTTCTTCCTCTCTACCCCAAAATTTCCTACATTATACATCTTAATAAACTGAATCATCATTCCACAAGTATTTCAAATTCAAAATGTTGGAAACATCTTCAAGTATTTTATCTTATTTGAATTATTTTTATTATATATTTTTATTAATTTCAGAGAGGGAGAGGGAGAGATAGAAACATCAATGATGAGAGAGAATCATTGATGAGCTGCCTCCTGAACACCCCCACTGGGGATTGAGCCTACAACCCAAGCATTTACCCTTGAGTGGAATTGAACCCAGGACCCTTCAGTCTCCAGGCTGAACCTCTATCCACTGAGCCAAACCAGTCAGAGCTTATCTTTTTATTAAAGTACAGTGGTACCTCAAGATACGAGTTTAATTCGTTCCATAACCTTGAGGTGTGGGAAACTATGAGACGCTCGAGTTGTGGTAAACTGGTGGGTTGTATGCAGCCGGCCAATCTGCATGTTTACTCCTATCTCAAATGTTGCTCATATTTCACAGCAAAAATCGCTCGCTCAAAGGCTTGTATCTCAAAAATCTTGTATGTTAGGGCACTCGTATCTCGAGGTACCACTGTACTAGAGGACCACTGCATGCATTTGTGCACAGGTGGGTTCCTGCAGCCTGTCCAGTGATTGGGACTGATTGGGGCTGATTGGGCCAGCTGACAGGGGGGAGCTACTGCAGGAGGTTGGGTTGGGGAGCACACTGACCACCAGGGGACAGCTCCTGCATTAAGCATTTGCCCAGGGTAGTCAGTGCGCATCATAGTGACCAGTCAACCTGTCGTTCTGTCGACCAGTCATAATGGTCACTTAGGCTTTTATATAAAGAGATTTTCTTTCTCTGCCACATTCAAGTGGTATCATATCCTGACTGCTGGTTCTTGAAGCATCTCTAACCTTCATTCCCTCCATCTAGTCACCCTTTTATTGACCTCAGTACAGTCATCACTAAGGCTTATCAGGAGCAATCCAACCATTTTCTAAGAGATTTTTCCTCAAGTGTCTTGTTCTCAAAGTTAATTCCAAATCCAAGCTTGATCACATTATATCATTCTTCTCAAAACATTCAATGACCCCAACCTCACATAAAATCAAATGAAATAGCCTATATGAACTGGCTGCCACAGGTTTTCCATGTTACCTCTCATGTCATCTCCGCTGTAACTGGGGCTGTGGTCACACATGTGATTCACTGTATCACAAACATTTCCTTCAATTTCCTGACTCTATTCCTTTCCCATGATGTCCCCTGAGCTTTCAGTGCTCTAACCTCACTTCCCCCTATTGAATTTCTGCACAGTCTTTAGGCAATGCTTCCTCCATCGGGTCTGCTAAGGGGTTCCCCTTCAGACAAAACTAGTTTCTATTTACTATTCATCTTTCTATTTCTACTTTAACTTTTATCATAGGTTTGGAACTGAGCCTTAGAAGAAGGGTCTTCCATTGGCAGATATATGGTAGAGAGAAAAAGTGGAATGGGCTTTCCAAGTTGGAAGAAGAAAAACAATGAACAAAGACATGCAAACAATTGCAACACAGGCTTTATTGAGAGCGGGAGACAACAAAATTAAGTAGTATGACTAAAAGAGATTTTTTTTTTCCTACATCATAAATTTCAAAATGTATCCGTCACCAACTCCTTTCAGTGAAATCAGGCAAAGAAACACACTATGTAAAAGAAACAAACCTACTGCAGTTAAAAAAAAAAAAAAGGAGGGAAGTGAGAGATTAGAGCTCTGCCTGCTCAGTTGCCTTTTGATAACCCTGTCCCCACAGTTTCAGAGTTCCCTCACTGCAGCTCTTCTATGTAAATATGGAAAATCACCAGCCGAATGAAAATGGGGACAAAATTGTGGAGCACCAAGTGACCTATCTCCGGTACACAATCATAATTTAGACTTTTTTTCACATACCGTACATAATTCATTGAACATGCATGTCCTCTATAATTTTTAAGACAAATAGAACATTTTTATATCTGCATGAGTAGTTCCATGCTTTGTTCATGTCTGGTGCCCAATACTATTTTAGAATCTTGAAATGAATAGATAAAGGGATGGTGTGAATGTCAGTTATCTCCTGAAATATACAATGCCTATCCAAAGTCTTTGCCAATGGTTATCTGAAATCTAGTTCCCCCCCACCCATTTCCAGCAGGGAATTCAGCTTTGAAGGTGAATGCACAGCTTCAGGCTGAGGCAGCTTTACCAGAAGACTTCACTGTGACTCCACCAGAGCTGCAGAATGCACATCCAAAGGCTTTGTGATGATTCTTATAGGAGGCATCCCAAAGCACACATCTTCCTCATTGCCTCAATTCATAATTCACAAGCTTCCTGGAGGAAGAGAGGTCCATGCTGGCTATGTTGCAGATCTCAGAGGAAATGCAGATCTTTTATTAAGAGTGAGAAATACTCTAAACGCACAATGTGGTTAGAGGTTTAGCCAAAATCTCAGCACATGCAAATAACCTTTGTGAGTGGAAGACACATCTGGGAATGGGCTTGAAAGGATGACAATGGACTGTTTTCTATTACGTTCTTGTAACCTGTTGGACCATAGACATACATACACTCGTTTACTTTTAACTTGAGGATAAAACATGTAGAGAGGCATCATGATTAAGGGAGCAGTAAAGCATGTGGACAGGGCCAAGTAAAAACTACAGATTTGATATTTCATTCATGTATAAAAGCTTAAAAAGCCTCCTAGGTTTATAGGGGAAATAAGAGCAGCAGTCAGATTTTTTTTTTCTTTTAGTTGAAGATTTAAAAAAACAACCACAATCATCTTTAAGATGTTCTAAGCTTCCATTAAATAGCTGTTAGGCTCCCTGTAGGCTCCTTGGCTGTGAAAAGAAAAAGAAAACATCATCAGAGGGACAAAAAAATGGCAGCAGAATAGACAGACATGTCCCGAGACGTGTCCCGGAGCAGATAGGAAGAAGAGCTGAGTGTCGCCTGGGGTGTGTTTGTTGGTGAGTTGAGGGACAAGTGTACTCTAGGGGATGTTGGGGGACTGCTGGACAGGGCTTCCTTTACTGGGAAGCCCCCACTGCTACTGGGTTCCCTCCCGGGAGTGACCCACTCAGACACAGAGACCATGCCATCTTGAAGGGGAAAGTGGATGTTATCAGAAGCTTGAAAATCTACAACTGTGGCACCCAACGAACAGCTGCAAACCCCAGAGCACCTGTCCCCAAATGGCATAAACACACAGATTCAAAGGAGCTCTACAGGTCAGATTTTGCCTGGAATAAGGTGAGGTCTTTGCTCTCAGCAGGAGAGAGAGAAACGTGTGCACTGCGGGACCTGGAGGACTGGGGGGAGTCTATGTCTAGAAAAATCTGTGTCTGTTGGGGCTAGCGTGATCTGTGAATGTGGAAGGGGGTCTTCAGAGCTGCTAAGAGAAAGGAACTCAAAAAAGCAACCCATTTTGATCTGATGTAAAAGGACAGCCTAAAAATTTTAAAAGTGTGCCAGTTGCTGAGACCCAAGGGGGGCGGGGGGACAGCATGTAGCCCTGGAGTTCACACACTTATGCAGTGATGAAAAGTGACATCGCTGCTGTAAAGAACTCAATAGAAAACATCAGGAGTAGGCTAGAAGAAGCAGAGGACCGCATCAGTGAGCTAGAAGACAAGGTAGGAATAAATACACAAGTAGAGCAGCTTCTAGAAAAAAAAATTCAAAAGCAAAAGGAGAGCCTAACAGAACTTTGGGACAACATGAAAGAAAACAACATTCACAAATTAAGGATCCCAAAGGAGAGGAAATTGAGCAAGGAATAGATAACCTGTTTAAAGAAATAATGACAGAAAATTTCTCTAATATAGGGAATAAAAAAACCACACAAATCCAAGAAGCTCACAGAGTCCCAAGCAAAATGAACCCTTAAAGACCGATGCCAAGGCACATTATAATTAAATTGGCAAACACCAACGATAAAGTAAGAATCTTAAAAGCAGCAAGAGAGAGAGACAGAAAGTTACCTATAAAGGAATTCCCATCAGACTAGCAATGACTATGGACCAGATGGCTACACAGGAGAGTTTTACCAAACATTTGAGGAAGAATTAAAGGCTATCTTCCTCAGACTATTCAAAAACATTCAAGAAGAAGGAACACTTCCAAACACCTTCTATGAAGCCAGTATCACCCTATTACCAAAACCAGATAAAAACAACACAATGAAAGAGAATTACAGGCTAATATCCCTCATGAACATAGATGACAAAATCCTCAACAAAATTCTAGCAAATCTATACTGCTGATATACAGCAGTATATCAGAAAGATTATACACCATAACCAAGTAGGATTTATCCCAGGAATGCAAGGATGATACAATATCCACAATGAATAAATGTGATACATAACATAAACAAATTGAGTGATAAAAATCACATAGTCATATCGATTGATGCAGAAAAAGCATTTGACAAAATTCAACACCCTTTCTTGATAAAAACTCTCAGCAAAGTAGGAATAGAAGAATCATATCTCAATATAATAAAAGCCATATATGATAAACCCACAGCTAACATCATACTCAATGGGCAAAAACTAAAATCATTTTCCCAAAAACAGGAACAAGACAGGAATGCCCACTCTCACCACTCTTGTTCAACATAGTGCTGGAAGTATTAGCCATTGCAATTAGCCAAGAATAAGATATAAGAGGCATCCAGATTGGAAAAGAAGAAATAAAGCTGTCCTTATTTGCAGATAACATGATATTGTACATAAAAAAAACTGAAAGACTCCATCCCAAAACTAATAGACTTAATAAATGAATTCTGCAATGTAGCAGGATACAAAATTAACACCAAGAAATCTGTGGCATTTCTATACACCAATAGTGAACTTACAGAAAGAGACTGAAAAAAGCAACCCCATTTACCATTGCACTAAAAAAAAATTAAGATACCTAGGAATAAACTTACCTAAGGAGGTAAAAGACCTCTACACAGAAAACTACAGGACACTGAAAAAAGAGTTAGAGGAAGACGTAAACAGATGGAAGAGCATACCATGCTCATGGATTGGTAGAATCAACATCATTAAAATGTCCATACTACCCAAAGCCTGCTATAGATTCAATGCACTCCCCATTAAAATACCAATGGCATATTTCACAGATCTAGAAAGAACTCTACAAAAATTCATATGGAATTTAAAAAAGGCCCCAAATAGCTGCAGCAATCCTGAGAAAGAAGAACAAAATGTGTAGGATCTCAATACCAGATTTCAAGTTGTACTATACAAATCCACTGTTCTCAAAACAGCCTGGTACTGGCACAAGAACAGGCATATGGAATAGAATAGAAAATCCAGATATTGATCCAAACCACTATGCTCAATTAATATTTGACAAAGGGGCCATGAACATACAATGGAGTCAAGACAATTTCTTCAATAAATGGTGTTGGGAAAATTGGACAGATACATGCAAAATAATGAAACTAGATACCATACACAAAGATTAAGTCACCATACACAAAAATTAACTCAAATGGATAAAGGACTTAAAGAAGATGGGAAACCATAGAAATACTAGAGGAATCCACGGGCAGAAAAATCTCAGACATATGCCAAAGCAATTTTTCACCAATATCGCTCCTAGGGCTATGGAAGCTAAAGAGAAAATAAACAAATGGGACTACATCAAAGTAAAAAGCTTTTGCACAGCAAAAGAAACCATCATCAAAACAACAAGAAAGCTCATTGTATGGGAGAACATATTTGCAAATGTTATCACTGATAAAGATTTAATCTCCAACATCTACAGCCAATTTATACAACTTAATGATAGGAAGATAAATGATCCAATAAAAAAATGGGCAAGGGACCTAAATAGAATCTTTCTGAAAGAAGACAGAAGGAAGGCCAAGAGACATATGAAAACATGCTTAAATCCACTAATTATCTGAGTGATGCAAATCAAAACGACAATGCTGTACCACCTCACACCTGTCAGAATGGCAACCATCAACAAATCAACAAAAGACAAGTGTTGGCGAGGATGCGGAGAAAAAGGTACCATCATGCACTGTTGGTGAGAATGCAGACTGGTGAAGTCACTGTGAAGAACAGTATGGAGTTTCCTCAAAAAACTAAAAATGGAACTCCCATTTGACCCAGTGATCCCACTTCTAGGATTGTATCCCACGAAATTAGATACTTCAGGATATATGCACCCCTATGTTCATAGCAGCACAATTCACCATAAGCTAAGATTTGAAAACAGCCTAAATGTCCATAGAAATGGAATACTACCCTGCTATAAAAAAGAAGAAATTTTTACCATTTATAGCAGCATAGATGGACCTGGAGAGCATTATGTTAAGTTAAATAAGCCAGGCTGTGAAAGAAAAATACCACATGATCTCACTCATTTATCAAAAATAAAGAACATTATAACTTGCTGAATAAAAAGATAGATATAGAGGCAGTAAAGCACTGAACAGACTGACAAATTACAGTCGGAAGACGGGAGTGTTGGGAAGGCAGGGAAATAGATCAACCAAAGGACTTGTATGCATGCATGTAAGCACAACCAATAGACAAAAGACACTGGAGGATGAGATGAGGGCATGCGACAGAGGTTAGGGAAAGCTGGGGGAAGGTCAATGGGGACAAAAAAAAAAGATATATGTAATATTTTAAACAATTAAAAAATTTAACAAAAAAAAAGAGGGAAACATCATGCATCTAAAATGATAATTTTCATTTTCTTTATCTTCCTTTTCTTTTGCCTTATATCTCATGGCCCATTAGGTATCTCTGATTATATAGCTCATACATTTCTTTTTTTATTATTTAATAAATATTTATTGTTCAGATTATTACAATTGTTCCTGTTTTTTCCTCCCATAGCTCCCCTCCACCCAGCTCCCACCACTCCCCTGTGCCCTTACATTCCCACCCCCACATTGTCCTCATCCATAGGTGTATGATTTTTGTCTAGTCTCTGCCACATCCCCTTCACCCCTTTCCCCCTGAGAATTGTCAGTCCACTCCCTTTCTATGTCCCTGACTCTATTATATTCACCAGTTTATTCTGTTCATCAGATTTTTAATTCACTTGATTTTAGATTCACTTGTTGTATTTGTTGTTCATAATTTTTATCTTTACCTCTTTCTTATTCTTTCTCTTCTTAAAGAGTACCTTTGAGCATTTCATATAATACTGGTTTGGTGTTGATGAACTCCTTTAGCTTTTTCTTATCTGTGAAGTTCTTTATCTGACCTTCAATTCTGAATGATAATTTTGCTGGGTAGACATCTTGGTTGTAGGTTCTTGCTATTTATCACTTTGAATATTTCTTGCCACTCCTGTCTAGCCTGCATAGTTTCTGTTGAGAAATCAGCTGACAATCATATGGATACTCCCTTGTAGGTAATTAACTGTTTTTCTCTTGCTACTTTTAATATTCTCTCTTTGGCTTTTGCTCTTGGCATTTTAATTATGATGTGTCTTGGTGTGGTCCTCTTTGGATTTCTTTTGTTTGGGGTTCTTTCTGCTTCCTGGACTTGTAAGTCTATTTCTTTCACCAGGTGGGGGAAGTTTTCAGTCATTAGTTCTTCCATTAGGTTTTCAGTATCTTGCTCTCTCTCTTCTTCTGGCACCCCATAATTCTTATGTTGGTAAGAATTCTTGAAGTTGTTCCAGAGACTTACACTATCTTCACATTTTTGAATTCTGTTTTCTTTTTTGCTTTTCCAGTTGAGTGTTTTCTGCTTTTTTGTATTTCAAATCTTTGACTTGATTCTTGCATTCCTCTAGTCTGCTGTTAAAAATATTATAATATTTTTTATATCAGTCAGTGTATGTTTAATTTCTAGTTGGTTCTTTTTTCATCTCTAGTTGGTCTTTTTTCATCTCCTCTTGAGTCTCGCTAAATTTATCCATCTTTTCTAGGAAATTCTTGAAAAACCTTATAACTGTGGTTTTTAACTCTATATCCAGTCATTTGTTTTCATTCATTTCTTTCATTTGTGGTCTGTTCCTTTGTCTCTGCATTTTTGCTGCTTCCCTGAGTTAGAAGAGTAGCTTTGTGTGCTTGGTGTCCTATATGACCTAATAGCTCTGCCTCCCCAATTACATGAGATGGACTCTTTTGGTACACCCCTTTGTGGACTGTGTGTTCAGCCTTGCTGTAGTTAAGTCTTGATTGTTGTTGGTATTACTGGGGGAAATTGAGCTCCAAGCCAATTGATTGTGATGATCAGCTGTGTCTATGCCAGGAGAACTTCTGTGCTGGAGTCAGAGTTATGATACAAGTCTTACAAAATTGCAAAAGCCTCTGTGTTCAGCTTGGATGGGGTGGAGTCTCAGAGCTGAACAGACAGCCTTGGCTTCCCATCAGCCATGCCCTATGAGGCCCCTGGGTCTCAATGTCCCTCAGTAATTGCTGTAGCCCTCTCTGTGCACATTTGTCTGGAACTAGAGTTCAGTGCAGTTGGGAGTTTTGTTCTATTGGTAATGAGATTTATTAGTCAGGTAAAATATATATGTTATACATATATATTATGTGTAACAACTTTCACATAATATACATATTATCCTGAGAGGATAATAGGAAAACCCACCCTCTGGTGAGCTCAGGGGAATCTTCCCTATGATGTAACATTTGTGCTTAAACTTGAAGGATGGGCAGGAATAAGCTAGGAAACGGGGGTGTGGTGAAATGGGGCATGGTGGGGATGAAGGTCATAATTAGAAGAAGAAATAGAATTTCATGAGATAGTGATGTCCAAGCACTCAATAGGAACAGCAGACTTACTACAGCAGAGAGTGTAGGGACATGGTACCAAATGAGACTGAAGAAGTGGGGGACAGCCATACAAAACATTGTAAGTCATGACAAAACATTTGGCTTTATCTTAAGCACAATTCAAATCTATTGGGAAGTTTCCAGAAAATTCTGGGCATAAAGTTACTTGGTCATATCTGCTTTTTGAAAGGATTACTATGATTGCATTATTTAGCGGGCAAGAGAGCTTTGAGGTTATCCGGAGGTGATGACAGATTGGACAAGGGTAGCAGATATGAAGATGGAGAGTAGATAAAGTAGAAAGACATGTAGAAGGAAAACCTGCCAAAGTGGCAGGCAGTAGGAGCTGAGGGAGAGAAAAATGTCAAAGAGGGCAAGAGATTCTGCCTTGTGAAAATAGTGGATATCAACAATGAGATACCGCTCCACACCTATTAGAGTGGCTAAAGTCCAAAATACTGACACCACCAAACACTGGAAAGAATGTACAGCAACCGTAACACTCTTTCATTGCTGATAGGAATGCTACAGCCACTTTGGGAGACAGTTTAGGAGTTTCTTGTAAAGTGAAACATAGTCTTAATATATGATCCAGCAATTATATACCCAGGTATTTATCCAAATGAGTCGAATTATGTTCAGGGCAGTGAAACTATCTGGTATGATATTGTAATGGTGAATACATGACATCATGCAGTTAGCAGTCGTGGTGTTTATTTGAATACAAATGACTGGAACAGAGCTTGCTTTGGGGAAAGATCACCATTTGGTTTTGGATATGTGGATTTGATGTACCTTTAGTATACCTAGAGGGTGTGTCAGAGAGTAGTCGAATGTATGGGTTAGGAGCTCAGAAGGAGATGTCTAACCTGGGGATATGAATGCTAATCTTTTTCAAATAGGTGCCAATGTATGTTGAAGCAGTGATGGGATCTCCCAGGTGAGATTATACTGAAGCACTGGATGCCTCACCTCCCACGCCAAGCTTCAGCCCTGACCAATAAAAAAAAAACCTATGAACAAGAAAGCAAATCAAAAGAATGGCTGCATTTTGTATTCTTTTTGTTGTTGTTCTTTGCTTGACTCTAGAAAGTGGGTGTTGAGAAATTTTGGAAGCAAGAGTCTCAGAGAAGTGGCCAACAGCTACAGAGAAGATGCTACTGGGACCAGATATGTCATTCTCAGGTAAAGTAAGTCACAGAGGAGTGAAAACAAGGTCGTAGTGAGCGGTAAAAGAAACAGTTGCCCTCTCTTCTGGTAAAGATGGAGCATGTTGCTGATTTATTCAAAGCCAGGGTGGGCAACAGACACTGATGTTTACCTGTAGATTCAAAATGAAAAAATATATATAAAAGGCAAATTGAAAATATAAGCCACAGGGGGTTAGAGCCAGTGAGAGATTGTAGAAAAGAGAGCAGGAAGGTTAGCGAGAGAGGTTTAAGTGTGTATCCCTACGTATACAACTAATAGCATAGAGATTCAGAGCTTTTAAATGCATTTAAAATTAAGTAAAAATTATGACTAAATCTCAATCAAAATGTAGATTTTAAAAAAATCCTAAACAAGATATATGCAAACCAAATTCAGTAATAATATTTAAAAACTCGACATAACATTCAAAATGCAATTAACGTAATTCAAGCATCAACGGAATCAATGAGAGAAATTGCATGATTGTCAATTTGACACAAGCGGCTGAATGGAGGAGAGGTGACTGAAGAGGCTGCTTGAAGGAGAGGAGAACGAACAAGAAATGGTGAAGTATCACACAGGGGAAAAGTGGCTCCCCAGTCCCATGGCTGAGCGAAATCACCTTGTGAGCGTGGCACGGGGGCAGTGGGTCATAAGTTTCATTTCCGGGATTCTGGCAGCATTCTACCTCTTCAGCCGGGGGCAGTTCCAGGGATGGCTGCTTTGTGACCAAAGCATTGACGCATACGTTTCTACTCTGAGCACACTAAGGAGGTTCAATGATTCAAAAAGGAAAATTGCTGATGCAGATGTTGCAACTCCATGTCAATGAAAGTGAATGAATGTGATTTGCAGAGAACAAAATAGTTAGAATCAGGATAATTAGATATTCAAAAACAGGTGAATTAAAGCAATTATAAGGTTGGCCATGAAAGGAAAGTCCTAGATCTTTTAAGGAACCCTCTACCCTCAAAATTTTTTTTAAATGTCAGGAAAGTGAAAACAAAATGAGTTTTATCTCTTAAGATGGTGTTTACAGTGTTCATTATTCCCGCTCCCTCGGGAGTGTTTAAGGGCCGTCCCGAAGCCTAAGGACTTTGCAGCAGAATCTCAAACAGCCAGGTCGAATCTGAGAGAAAGACAGGGGACAGGGTTCAGGGATGAACCCCCAGATCAAGGAAAGTATCTCCTCTGTCATCTGCCCTAATATGAGGCTTCTCTGTAAGACCAGATGTGAATAAAATGAGTATTCTTTTTTTAAAAAGCACCAATTTTGTGAATAAGTAAACCAAGTTCCAAAGAATGGAATGACTAACCCAAAGTTATTGTAAATAAATATCAGCAGAGTCATTTAGCTAAACCAGGCCTGTTGAGTCCCCAGCACACGTGTTTTTCTACTACAACGCAGATCACTCAACTCACAATGTCCTCTCAGGGTACAAAGGTGGTCCCAAATCAAACAAGCCAACAAAGGAGACAGAAGTCCATTCTGTTCACTATCATGACTTGGGCCTATTTTAATATGTCACACTGTCTGTGACGAAGATCTCAAGTTGTAGGGACTGCCTGTGTTCCCTGACCTTGATTCCATAACCCTTCAGACCTTCCAGAAGCCCAAGTGATCAGCACTGAACTGTCTGTGATCACATCTCAAGAGGAAAGAAATATCATCCTATTCTGTGGACTTTCAGCAAGTTCATCCGCATCATGTAATGGCTGAATATTACATAATTGAATTGTTTTTAAAAATTTTTGGAGGCATTTACAACTTAAAAGGTAAAAAACATATATCTATGAACTAAATATTTTGTAAAAATATAACTTGTAAAGGAGTAACTAAATCTATTGCACCTCTATTGTGGGAGCAAATAGTTTTGTAATGGTCCATAGAGGCTCACCTAATACATGTTTCAGTTTAATTGAAAAACTAAGTTATTGGGTTGGTATTTTAATACCAAATGCTGATCGAGAATGACAGCTTGTAAATCAAACTCAGAAATCAATACTTAAACACAGTTGATAATACATGCCATCCACCTATTCTTTTTTATCAAATCTGTACACAGACATTATTTGTTGTCATTGACATTTTAAGATGCATCAAAGGGAATGTTAATGAGATGGCATGAGGTGTAGACGTCTTAGTAAAAAGTAATAAAAACCATAAAATCCCTAAAAAAATTTTTTTAAGAATGTCAGATGAGTTTATAAACACAGCAGCTCATGTTTGCCATCAAGCTACTTAAAGCATCATTGGCACATATTCTATAGGGGTTAACGCTTGCTAGGGCACTGTCGCAGACACTCGGGGCTCATGAGTCAGTATCTATTTCCTTCTTCTTGCTTAAGTCCCTTTTGTTCAGGGAAGGCCTGTGACAGTGTGGCTTTCCCAGCCTCCTGAGGAGATGCAGATGGCTCGTTATTCTTAAAGGGGACATGAGCAAAGATATATGGCCTCTGGGAAGGCACAACACTCTTGACAAAAGGGATCTATATGCTTAGCAAGGTCCTTTCTCCTTCCTACTGCTTTAAAAGCATGCAGTTGCTAGAACTGGGGTAGGTATTTTACAACCAGGAGGTAACAAGCATTAGGAAACAAAGGGAAGGAATTCCACAGTAGCCTACCTTCAGTCCACGTGTTCTGTGAGAAAAACTGATTCATAATTTTAGCCCCTGGAAGTGGAATATACCATTACTTATAGCTGAAAGCATTTCTAACTAATAGGCTTTTTATAACTTTATTTCTATCTGATAGAAATCTTTCCAAAATATGACATATCTCCTCCCTTATTACAAATATAGATTAGACTTTTTAAAATTCGTTTCTTAATGAAAAAGCATCACGTTAAGATGTGAAGTTAATTTTTTTTCTAATTTATACCAGCCAGCAAATAACATTCTACTGTCACATCCTAGGCCAGAGGGGAGGGTAAGGCAAAATTTGGGGTGCAAAATTTAAGGGAGTATAAAAAATTCAGTTATCAGAATATTATAATAAAACATCTCTCTTTAAAATATAAAAAAGTGAATAAGATCCATGATGAACAAAATACCATTTTTTAAAAAAAATTCAGGATCAATATAACTGATTTTTTCTTTTACCTCAGGCTCCAACATGACACAGCATTACCCTCTTGCTACTGCCATTTATTTCATAATGAAACACACATCTTATCTTCCCTTGAACCAGAAGAATTGAAGATTAAGAGAGAAATGAAAGACTAAGCTCTTCAGTTCGGTGATTTTAACTCCCTGGTCCCCATCCTGTAATGAGCAGAGGCTTTGTGACAGCTTTTTTTACTTCCTGTTATTCAGAAGCCTTTGTTTTCACTTATGTCTTGAACTCTGATTGTGCTTCCAGACGGTTCTAGTCACCACAATTCTCTGCTCCATAGAAGTGGAGATCACCTCAGTCTTACAGCGTCCCAATCAGACTCCCCCGAATTCAGGAACTTACCCACATAGAAGCACGTCTTTAAAAGCCATGAATGTAGACACACATTGCTGGAATGACAATTGCTTAGGATTTTGATTTGGTTCGGTAAACATTTGTTGTGCATTTTATAGTCACCAGGGGCAGGAGGCTTTGAGGATGCAAACGCCGAAGTGGTGGGGCAAGATCCCTATGTTGGTTGCACTGTGTTCAAACAATCATTTCTCAGTTGCCTGTGGGACTGAACTGTAAAGCTCTCTGATGATTACATATCAGGTGAACTGATGACGGAATAACTAATATTTCAAGAACAATGAGCCCTCTTGCAGTACATGTGAGATGGCACCATTGTTTATCTCAGTCCTCCGACGGTCCCAATGGGCTAGCAGCCGAGAGCAGGTGCGAATGTGGAACAACTGTCAGGAAAGAGTGATGGGGCCTGGCATCGGGGTCTCCTCCAATCCATCGGGAATAGCATGGCCTGCATTAGAGCTCTGGTTAGAAGGATGGTCAGACAATAAAGGCCGTCCCCTCGCGGTCCCCAGGCAGGCACATCCAGTTCGCAAAGGTCTAGGTGTCAGATGGAGGCCTTTTGATGCCACCCATCAGTAAGATGAGAGGCTCTCTGTGCTCCCTGTGGGGCATTAGTGGAATTAGTGATGAGAGGCAACACGTGTCAGGGAAAACTCATCATTATGACTCATCTCTTTTCAGTTTCCTGAGAGTCTCCCTCTGTGATAAAGGCATCATCAAAGAATCCGGGCCTAAGTGATTTTAAATGTTTTGGGTTTTTAAAATCATAAAGAACAGTACATTCCATGAACTTGAATCACAGCAAAGGTGAGTCACTTGTGTGCATCACTGACAAGTGTTTTTCTTGTCAACGGAGTTAGAAAATCACATTTTATCTAGCTCGAAAATGGTCCTCAGCATCTACCTTGGGGAAAAAAGCAGAGCCCCAATAATCACCACCTGGATTTGAAGTGCAGCTAAGTAGTGTATCGGAAGCCCCATGCAAGGCTCAACTAATGCTGCATGGATTGGAAAGAGCTGTGCAGTTGTTAAGTCATTTAGAAGCAGCCTGACAGCATGGGAAGGCATGGGCGTGGGTGTCTGGAAAAACTGTTTTTATAGGTTGCAGTTTTCTCCCCCTTTGCTGCACTTTCTATCTTCCTGCCTACTTTCCTGCCCTTCACTCTTTCCCCCAAAAGGTTAAGGAATCTAGAAGGATGCAGTTTCCTGCATCCTGGGGTCCCTCTGTGGATGGGGTCCCTGGTATCTAAACAATGCCTCTTTGATATTCATCTATCATCAATACCCATGAATAAGCTCACACATCTATTTTGAGAGATGACTCACTATATTATCATTTTATCATAGGATATCTATTCCAACAATCTATCCAGCGGAGAGGCACAATTCTTATTGCAATAGATAGATAGATAGATAGATAGATGATAGATAGATAGATAGATAGATAGATAGATAGATAGATAGATATGGCCAAATATATGACCATTATTAAATTTCTTCTTTGAACAAATAAAGGAATGTATACAAAGAAAAAGTGAGAATTTTGCAAATAGGAGTAACTTTTGAAATAAAACTATTAATGAGGTAATAGATCAGAATTAAGTTAGACTGTTGATTTAATCCAAAATTAAAATTACCACATTGCCCTAGCCCAGTGGTTCTTGACCCTTTAATCCAGTTCCTCATGTTGTGGTGACCCCCAACCATAAAATTATTTTCGTTGCTACTTCATAACTGTAATTTTGCTATTGTTATGAATCGTAATGTAAATATCTGTTTTTTCTGATGGTCTTAGATTGAGAACCGCTAGCAGGGTTGCCTAAGAAAATTGGAAAACACAGATCCTTACATTACTATTCAAAACAATAGCAACATTACAGTTATGAAGTAGCAATGAAAATAATTTTATTGTTGAGGGTCACCACAACATGAGGAACTGGATTAAAGGGTCATGACATTAGAAAGGTTGAGAACCACTAGCCGGTTTGGCTCAGTGGATAGAGCATCAGCCTTCAGACCGAAAGGTTCCAGGTTCAATTCTGGTTAGGGGCACATGCCTAGGTTGCAGGCTCGATCCCCAGTATGAGGTGTGCAGGATGCAGCCAATCAATGATTATCTCTCATCATTGATGTTTCTCTCTCTCTCTCCCCCTCTTCCTTCCCCTCTGTAAACAATAAAAATGTGTGTTTTTTTTTAAAGAAAGATACCACCTCAGAAACTTCTTCTCTGAAATCAATAAAAATATATTTTTTTAAAATTACCACCTTAATTATAATTTTCAATGTACTACGTTTTTGTTTTATTTTTGAGAATTTTATAAAACCTGATGCCATTTATTTCCATGCTACTCTGATGTAGACATATATTTGATGGTATAAAATACCAATACATTCAGCCTTTATGCTTCCTTAATGCCTTTTCCCAGTTCTTAAAGTCTTTTTACTCCTGCAATAGAGTAAGACCATTTTCCAACAACAAAAAAGGTACAAAGGCAATTGCAGAGTCTAAGTAAAACCTCCTCCTCCATTTGTATTTCTGGGGTCCTGTTGTTATCGGATGTCCCAAAGGCCCTATATTAGAAGCAGAGTCTGGGAGATAGGAATGGGTGCAATATTTCAGTGTCTCTGTGTTATTAATGACTGACAGTAATTCACTTTACAGTTTGTGAATGTCTTCCACATTTTCTCTTTTAATCTTCACAATAACCCGTAAGATCTGCATGCATGGGTGATTGGTAACCTCTAAACAATATAAATGGGACTTACCTTGACATAGAATATTACGGGCATATACAAATAAAGGGCACTGGCTATGAATTTCTGAATTATTTAGATTGTTATTACGATTTCATTACTTGGTTCAGAAGGGACTTTACGGATCCTCTGAGCCAACTACTTCATTTTCCAGAGAGAAAACCAATTCCCAGTGAGTTAGTGGCAGAGCCAAGGCAAGAAACAGAGTGTCCTGATTCCCATTTCAGATTTCTTTCCACTCTAACATACCTTATTTTCTGAAAATAAAAAGGCAAGAGAATATACAGTTTCCCTCTGTTTGCAAAATAGGTTCTATCTACAAAGGTAAGCTCCAAGGGAGAAATTTTAAATAACCATGAAATATTGTTAGAACACCAATATTGGGTAAAAAAACAGATTTTTTTTTCAGTAGAAGAGATGGGGGTTAGAAGGGAATAATAACCTCCCTTTACACAGACTGTAATTTTCAATAAAAGAATCTCACTTCTAAAGGTGAAAGTCATAAGAAACATCCATTTCATTGGTTATCGCACAGAATTTTAATTTTCAGTTTATTCACATCACTCATTCAGCTATTCAGTCACGTTCTCCTGGACAGCAAAGGGCGATTCCACTGTATAAAGTCCCCATGTCTAATGTCGTTAACCATTACTTACCAGAATTTGCACTATGTCTGGCTGTATCCGGGATATACAGATTCAGAATAAATTGTGTTCCTGCCACCAATCAACCAGCTAGCATTCTACTCTCTTCATGATGTCAGTGTTGCAACTCTAAATGGATTGTTTGTGCTCCCAGGAGCAACCTCTACCTCTGCCTGGATCTCATTTCCTCTCATTTATATCTCGGTAGTGCTCCACCAATTGTCCCCCTCTCTCTCCTGAATCACAATTTCTCCTTCTCTGTTGGTTTGCTTCCATCTCTCTACAAACACGCTGCAACTCTTTCCACCTTGAATATTAAAAAATATCTTTGATCTTTCATCTTTCCCCAACCGTACTATATTTCTGTGTTCTGCTTGATCAAGAAACTAGGAAGATGTGTTGATACTCATTTCTTCCCTTCTCTATCATACCATTGCCAATCAGGCTGATCTGTCATGGACACTAATTGCCTCCACATTGCTGAATTCAATGATCAATTCTTAATTTTGATTCTCCTTTACTCAGAAATATTTGACTGACTTGATCACCCTCCATCTTTTTTTAAAAAAACTTTTTTTTAATATTTTATTGATTTTTTACAGAGAGGAAGGGAGAGAGAAACTCAGAAACATCTATGAGAGAGAGACATCAATCAGCCGCCTCCTGCACCACTCCCACTGGATACATGCCCTTGACCAGAATCGAACCCGGGACCCTTCAGTATGCAGGCCGACATTCTATCCACTGAGCCAAACCAGTCTCGGCTCACCCTCCATCTTGAAACACATTCTTCACATGGCTTCCAGGACATCACTCTGGATTTTCTTCTTTTTTTCTCATTTTTTCACTTTTATAGTTTTATTAGAGGCCCGATGCATGAAATTCATGCAAGAGGCTCGGCCCTTGCAGCCCTGGCTTTGTCTGGAAGGTTGTTCAAAAGAACATCCAGAAGGTTGTTAAGCTGTCTGGTCTAATTAGTATATTAGGCTTTTATTATTATAAATATACCACCTACACAATACCCAAATTTCTATCTCTTGCGCAGATTTCTGAATGTCTCTACGAAATCCAAAATCATATATTCAATCTTTACTTAATACTCGATATTTCTTTTAAGATCTGAGTAGCATCTCATAAGTAATTAGTCGAAAATCTAATTTTTATTCTCAGACCCCAGCAAAAATTCACACCTCCCTTACACTATCCTCTATCTGTACAAATATCACTCAGTCCTTTTGGCTACACCAGTTCCTCACTGATTCCTGACCACCATTTATAACAGTCACAGCCTTTGTCCTGAAATGCTTATTCTTCTTCCCTGCTTAGTTACTCTCGTAGGTACTTGTCACTATTCATATATCTCAGACATATAAACACTAGGATGTACACTCCAGGAAGGAAGCAACTTTGTCTGCTTTACCCGCTGCTATGGTATACGGACAGGTTGGAACACGTCCATTGTATAGCAGAAACACAAACATCTGCTCAATGAAAACTATTATTCAGAAACAAATATCTCTTAACAACAAGTTCTTTATAAATATGACACCACCATAATTTCTTTAACTCCTCATATTGTCCCAAGTCCTTCCTTTTTTTGTACTTCATTTTTCTACCAATGGGGATAGCTTGAACCCTTTTGTCACTCAAAAATGTACCACCTCACCCAGCAGGCAGGCATGGCTCAATGATTGAGCCTTGACTTATGAACCAGCAGGTCACAGTTTGATTTTTGGTCAGGGCATATACCAGGATTGCAGGCTCCATCCCCCATGTAGGGTGTGCTGGAGGAAGCCAATCAATGATTCTCTCCCATCATTGATGTTTCTATCTCTCTCTCCCTCTTCCTTCTCCTCTGAAAACAATAAAAATATATATTTTTAAAATATATATATATCACCTCAGAAACTTCAGAAACTTCCAGCATCCTGTCCCATGACCATAATCTCCTCTTCCTAAGAAGTTGCCTTCTAACCTCTCTCCAGATTCAGGGACCTTTAATTCCTTAGTCCTACAGGTTTTTACCAGTTGGCCATCCTTCCTGGCCTCACTTCCTCGTTCAGCCTGAGTTGTATGGCTAATTCCCATGAACAGTTCAATAACGGAACAGAAAAGTTCAATTCCCTTGCATTACTAAAACTTGTGATCATTTTTGGTCTTTAATTATACAAGTCTCTGATTAAAGCAATATAGTACCTTCAAACCAAAGCAGCCCAACATAGACTCAGTCTCTAAGTCAAACTTCTGGGGCTCAAATAAGTATTAGTTTTAACATTTATCAACCATGTACATTTGGGCAAATTAGCCTCAAAGCATCAGTTTCTTCACTGGAATTAATATTTCTTATTTAATTCTATTTGTGCAGACTAAGTGAGCTAATCTAACTGAAGTGCTTATTACAGTGTTACTATTACTATCATTTTACCCAAATTGTTGGGCATAGCAAAAGAATATCATACATATTAGTGACCCTACAATATGTGTGTCTTCCAGTCCTGCTCAGCGATGTGCTTACTGATATTTTGTTATCTACCCCTCTCATTTCACTAACCCTTTTTCCAAATCATCACCTTCCTTTCAAGCATTTAACTTCTAAAGCTACCCATGTTTGCCTTTTCTTCCAGCCTCAAAAATAAGGAGTAATAATTTTATTTCAGGACACCATATCTATCTTTACTCTTGATATCTTCATTCTGATCAATGACTCCTTCTCTCTCCTAACCCTGTCTTCTCACCATTGGCATCATTCCTCAGCTTACTAAACTAATCATGTTTATCTTATCCATTGTTTAAATTCTGTTTAATCTGTTATCCCATTTAGTTGCTGTTCTCATGACCTCATTCTTGTCAGCCAAGCTTCTTGAAGGAGTAGACCCATCTCATTATCAATTCTTGATTTTCCACTAAATTCTTAATCCTTTAAACATATTTTAAGCATTTTTATAAATAGTCATCTTGAACACATAATTTAAGGGTACATAGACTGTTCCAAAGTTTCATATTGTTTTCAAATTACTATCTCACACTTGCCAGGGAATTGAACCTTGACCTCCTGGATCATAGACTGATGCTCAACTACTGAGCACATGGGCCGGGTTAATTACTTCTCTTGAAAATGACAGCAGAATCAGTGATTTTAGTTTTCCTAGCCCTATTTTGATGAATTTTTTTCACCTGAAAACTTCTGCTTTTATTTTCAAGTTTATTCTCAATGAAATAAGGCTAACTGTTTTGATTTGCATTTTTGTTATACTATTAATCCTGCACTCTTTGGGTATTTACTGAATATTTGTTAAGTTATAAACTTTAAATAGGAAGCTTTATGAGTAGACTCAACTAATAGTTTAAAGATTGATAACACATTTGAATTTTGTTTATTTGCAATGCTATTCGATGGGACTATATTTCATTCAACAAAAGAAATCCATGACAGTCATCATAAATATTCCTTTTTCAGAAATTAGAAAGTATTAAGCCCATCAGTCATTTTAGTCAAGTAAAACCCATCAAGTAGTTAATTGGCACAATGGAAAAATTGATTTTCTACTTTTTTAATACATTAATTTTATTTTGTGAAATCACCTTTTGAAGAGAGCTTTCTGAAGCTTCAGACATTGACTTCACACTATTCATCACTCAACAGTTCAAACAGAAGTGGAGACTGCAAGAGTCTCATTTGGCAGGAAGGAAGATTACTTGGAAGAGTGGAGTGTGCCAGTCAATTTGTCAGGTGTTTTCTCATTAAGGACTTTAGAGATAAGGGTCAGTCTTTGAGCTGGGAACAGATTCCAAATACACACTTTCCTATTAAATGGTTTCGTGAAAAGCCAAATTCCAAACCCATTGGAGCTTTGAAGATAAGGATACACGCATTGCCAAGTTCCTATCATCAGAGCTGCCATTATTATTAATTATTGTAATAATGGCTTACACACAAGGCATTGCCTGACAGATATTGAATCAGTGCATTATCAACTGCAAATGAAAAGAACACAATAATAACAGATGTAGGGAAAATGGAGCAGCCCCTTTCCGTCAAATGACTTCTGTTATTAAACTTCTATTTTTAATTTAGTCCAATTGATCTTGGTTTTAGCTTGTTCTCTTAATTTAAAATGATTGTCCAACATTGATAAAACTTATACCAACCTTCTGTAACTATCTATGAAGGGAGTCATGGAAAATGAAAAAAGAAACAAACCAGCCCCCAACCTCAAAAAATTTAATAGGCAATAGGAAAGCTACATATAACATACCATAATGTTGGGTATGTTGTATGTAATGTAGCATAATGTTGATGCCAGAAATACAGAACAACTTTATAAGTCAGAGGAGGATAGGATCTTTTTCATCTGAGGAAATCAAAGAAAGCTAAAGAATGCTTGTTGAATGGTTAGAACTCCAGCATGAATGTTTGGGACTATAAGAGCAAATTACATTCAAGTGACAACAAAAAACTTGACCACTGGGCCTTTGAGCATATTTAGCAGATTGTAGACCAATGTGACTAGAAGCCAGGTTTGTTTAAATGAGCGAGAGACATGAATAGAAAAGTAATTTTAGAGTACAGAAGAACAATAAATATCAGAAATAGAGAAATTGTGGAGGAAAGCAAAATAAAAGAAACTCTATTTTCACATGTATGAAAGAAGAGTCCCAAACTTGAAGTATACTCCCAACTAGATATAATACCAAAGTGTTCACAGTCACTCCACAATTCTGTAAAGCTTCATCTTGGTAATTTTCTGTCTTCTTTTACCTTTGTGTTGATACTATCACAATCACTTCCCAAATATTCTATGTCCTGGATATATGACAGGTAATGTTCACATTCAGACCCACCATTTTTGTTTATTTCTAAAACAAATTTTCTTTTAATTTTAGGATTTTAGATTTACAGGTAAGTTGCAATAATAGTATGCAAAGTTCTCATGCTCCCAGCACCTAATTTTCTCTGTGATGAAGATCTAATATTAGCTTGGGCAATTTGTCACAACTTAATGTCACAACCAATACTGCTACACTTTTATTAAGTAAGATTTTTTTCAGATGTTAGTTTTTACATAATATTATTTTTGTATTTCAGAATCTCATCCAGGATACTACATTATATCTGGTTGTCATGTCTGTTTAGACTCTTCTACACCATAAAAGTTTCTCAGACATTCCTTGTTTTTGATGAATTTGAAAAGTCGTGGTCAGGTATTTTGTAGAACTCCCACAATTTAGGTCTGTCTGATACTTTTCTCATGGGTAGAGTAGGGTTATGTGGTTTAGGGGAGAAAGACCACATCATATCAAGGCTATCTACTATATGATATAGTTTGAATGGTCATATGGGTGAGGTAATGTTTCTCAAGTTTATTCTCTCTCATTTATTTATACATGTCTATTCTCTCTCATTTATTTATACATTCAGTCAATTAATTATATCAGAACGAACTCATGGATGTGTACTGCATGCTTTGAATTATAATTCAATAGTATGCTACTTATTTTGCTGCTCAAATCTTTCCAACTTTAGCAATTAGGGAGGACTCACCATTGCGGAAGATTACAGCATCTTGTGCTCCTCACTATCCCATTTCTTTCCTCCCAGTGCTCCTCTGGACTTATATTAAAGAAGAAAGCTCGCTTTTTCTGAGGGTCATCTTCAACTACAATTCTATCAAAGGAAAACAAGAAGCCAATAGAGTGAAAAGAAAATAGAGTCCATACCATTTTAAATTATTTCACTAATTTTATGTAGCGGTAAACATCAATTTATTCAGCAGTAGATTTCAATTATGTTTCTAATTTGCTAATGTTGCCCTCCAGTAGATCTCAAATTAGAGGGCTAAGCACTAAGAAATGGTGAGACAATGACACTGCAATTAGAAATTCTTCAAAATATTCAATTAACTATTTGGGAGAATCATAAATAGCTCACCTTACTTATTGATAAAAGGCATACATGAAATTTGATTTATATTGGATTCATAACTATGTTTCTTAGACTAACTATGATCATTTTCATTTTGGGGGATATATGGTTATATCTAGAACTTCCCTGAGGATGGTTACGATTTAGATAAGTTTGAAGATTGCCATGGAAAATTAACTATTAGACTACATTAAAAGGTATTAAAAGATCAAGACCGGTTTGGTGCAGTGGATAGAGCGATGGCCTGCAGACTGAAAGGTCACAGGTTTGATTCTGGTCGGGGGCATGTACTTTGCTTGTGGGCACAACTCCAGTAGGGGGCGTGCAGGAGGCAGCTGGCTGATTGATGTCTCTCATCGATGTTTCTGACTTTCTATTCCTCTCCCTTCCTCTCTGTAAAAAGTCAATAAAATATATTTTTTAAAAAAGGTATTAAAATAACTTGCCTAATTTTTTATATTAATAGGATTTTTGGGTGCAAAGAACAATAGAAATGGGAAATTTCTATTATATTCCTAGCATTGTGAGAAGATACCCAAAAGAGATCTTGTCTAATCCCTTTTATGGATTTTCTTTAGTCTCCCATCACCTTTGTAACCTAATCCCCCCAAATCCCCTCAAAATGTGAGTCAGAACTGTATTTACAATCACAATTTAATTCAGACAATATGTGAATCTCTCCCTGAGCCTTAGTTTCTACACAGAAAAAAAATAAGGAGAAAGTGTGCCTTTTATAGCTATTGTGACAGCTAATTAAAATAATGAAGATGGAATTTGCATAGTCCTTAGGACAATGTTAGTTTCTCTTCCTTTTTTGTGTATTTATATATATATTTCTTTTCCTTGGAAGTGTATATAGTAAACATAAGCCTTCATAGTTCACACTAGAGACCTGGTGCATGAAAATTCATTCACTTGGGGGGCTGTCCCTCAGTCCAGCCTGCACCCTCTCATCGTCCAGGACCCCTCAGGGGATGTCCACCTTCCGGTGTAGGCCTGCTTCCCAGGGTATTGGGCCTAAGTTGGCAGTCAAACATACCTCTGGCAGCCCGGGGGGCCTTTAGGGGATGTCCAACTGCAGCTTGGGCCCACTCTTGATCTAAGCTGTAGTCAGACATCCTTAGCACTGTAATGGAGGATCCTGCCATTACCACTGCATGTGGAGCCATCAGCCTGACTTGTGACTGAGCGAAGCTTCCCCTGTGGGAGTGCACTGAACACCAGGGGGCAGCTCCTGAGTTAAGCACCTGCCCCTTGGTGGTCAGTGCTTGTCATAGTGACTGCTCATTCCTGGTTGTTTCACCTTTAGGGTTAATTTGCATATTACCCTTTCATTGTATGATAGGATAGAATACCAGAGTCATGAACTTGATGTTCCTTTTCATTTCTTTTTGTTTAGGAATAGATGAAAGACAGCAAAGGAGGCGAGGAGGGAATGAAGAAAGGAAGAAGGGAAGGTTGCAAGCAGGAGACAGACAAGAAGAGCCTTTTCTCTGTTACGAGAACCTACCTGGAAATAAAGCAGGCTTGTGTCTCTTGATTAGATTAGCGGGGACTTTAAGAAATCTGGAGCACATTAGTGGAGTGTAATATGGAAGTGCTGTCTAACTGCCTCCACTAGACATCAATACCTCCTCCTCATCTGTCATGTTATCACTCTAAGCCAGTGGTTCTCAACCTTCCTAGTGCCGCGACCCTTTAATAGAATTCCTCATGTTGTGGAGACCCCCAAACCATAAAATTATTTTCATTGCTACTTCATAACTGTAATTTTGCTACTGTTATGAATTATAATGTAAATATTTGATATGCAGGATGTATTTTCATTGTTACAAATTGAACATAATTAGAGCATAGTGATTAATCACAAAAACAATATGTAATTGTATATTGTGAAATATTTATTTCTAATTACAAATAAATGAAATTTTGTCTTGAATCGTGGTATAACATGGATAACAGTCTTCCTATGACAACAGTAAACTACATTGCTACATTTTGCTACACCGAGGAGCGGTGTGTTGGTTCCTAAGACCATGGGAAATAGGTGTTTTCCAATAGTCTTAGGCGACCCCTGTGAAAGGGTCTTTTGACCCCCAAAGGGGTCGTGACCCACAGGTTGAGAGCCGCTGCTCTAAGCACTTCTGGTGAGATCTAAGCAAAGCTTTGAAGGCTTCAGATTTTCTGAGCCCTCGGTGTTTTTCCACCACTCCTCCAGTAACCCCAGGTTTCTCCGCACCTTCCCTTACACAACCTCCAACAACCCCCTAAACTACATGAATGCATGCGGCTGCCACAGAACTACACAGCCTTCACTGTACCGAGGTCAGACCATTGTTTTTGCCAGATCATTAATGTTCCTGATGCCCTATTGAATAAAATGTAAATTCCAGGAGAGAAAAAAATGTTTTTATGGCCAGTGGGTTTGGGGAGGATGTTGGAAAACTTCTCCGGATCCCGAATTCTTATTCTTCCTGGAGCCAACACTTAAATTCAGTTGTTTTCTGGATTCATGGATGAGGCAGGATCCCCAAACTGGTCTTTACCATCAGGAAGCTCGAAGCTTGGAAAGGGTTCTTTAGGATGAAACAGGCCAAAGGACCACCTCTATGCTGGAGTTACTGGGCATCACATCCCCAAGGGTCATCCATGAGGTTCTTGGACCTGAGCCATCTCTCCAATAAAACAAGAACACCCAGCTTTCTGTGCACTCCCTGCCCCGATGACCTCTCCTTATTTGACCTGAGTTCCATTGCAACTTCTAACCTGGTTCTCAGTCTTCCTTTTGAAAGAAATTTGTTGTGAAAAAGCCCACCTGAACATGAAAACTGTCAGCAAGACTGTGGGATACAGTGTGCTCATTCCACCAAAGTTAGACACTGTCAAATGTAGAAAGAGCTTCCGCATAATTTCTGTCCTGAAATAGTTGTATTCATAAAAGATCTTGTGATTCTATGGGGATATTTTTTTTCAATTATTAGCTTATTACTCTCGCCACTAAAGGCATTTCCTATTTCCCATGCGCTATGATTTATGTGGGACAACAAAAAGAGATTTTCGGTTTCTTCTATCCTTTGTCAAATGTTTGTTTTGTTCAAAGCTAGTGCGATGCCATTTTAGTTAAATCACATTTGCTTTTATATAATAACTGTCATGTCAAAGTTATTGTATTATCATAGAAGTTAGTAAATCTAAATAAAATGCGTTTTTCAGAATCAAAATGACATAAAATTCATTTTTATTTTATCTTTCCATTTTCCCTAAGAAAGTATGCATTTCTCAGCTGAGCATTACATTTCTTCCCCTTCCCCTCCCCCACTTTGCCTTACTTTTGCTCAAGGCCATTACACCTGTCTCTCCCTTCCCTCTATGCAAGTACAGATATATGCCAAGGCAGCCACCGAGGCTCTGGCTGAAATCAGAGATAAACCAGTGACAGACATTTTTATAGGAAACCTCAAGATTCAGGTCTATTCATGTCTTCTGCTCCCTGTCCAGAAATAGTGAATGATCCAGGGGTGATACACATTATGAACTCCCAAGAAATGGACAGCACCCTGTCATCACCTGTACACTCTGTGTCACATGGCTTCTCTTCATTGAGCTTCCTTGTAGAACATGTATTGAGTGTTTGCAATGGGGCGACAGAACAATGCTAGGTGGTTACTAGAGTGTATATTTCGCTGGCTACTGATGGATTCGTGTCAAGCACAAAATGTGATATCCTCAAAACACCAACTTGATCCTTCATGCTAGAGTCTAACCCAAAAGCATATGTATTTCAGAAAACAACCCATCTATGGGTGTTTGATGTGGAACATAAAAAAAGGCACTGAAAACACCTTCCCCTCCCCAGTATGTGGGTTTATGTTGTATTTGAAATAAAAAAGTTTAGTACAGCAAGATCTTTATTGGATTGGCCAATGCTGTCCACCATAAGTGTTTCTCTTGTCAATTTTTCAGGGACGTTGTCAAAAAACAAGAAATTTTAGTGATCTTCATATTGTGCATAAACAGTGCTATTTATTCACCAAACAACATTGCTTCACGGAAACCACGTCATTACTGTGCCAGCCAGTTTTTTCAAAGCTCTCTTTGGGTCTATAAAAGTTTCCGTAGCACATTTTGTTTTTAGAAAAATGATGTGGAAGTCACAGTCTGATCCATGTGACCGTAACAGGACAGAAAGCACAGTTTGACCCTTCCTGGTCACCTCTAACTCCAATCAATATTACAGCTATAAACAAACATAATCAAATAATGTGGAGTGTTAAGACCCAAAGGATTGCAAGAGGCTCTGTAGGGGTTGTAACAGCTTATTTGAGTCTCTCAGATTGACTGGGGAGCTGCCTCGTCTTAATGCCTCTGACTCGCACTGTAGCCACTCCAAAAGGATATTAAGAAGTATGTGACCTTTGAATCTATTTACACCTCCGGGCCAACACAGCAGTGAGTCTGCGAGGAGCTGTGAAGGCTGTTCTTTAATAGGAATCTTCTGTGGCTTGCACCTGCTTATCCAATAGGAAGAGCCACAGCAAAATTCTCACAGTGCTGGCCCTCTGTCTTCCAGACACTCCGTCTCCAAACAAAGAAACAAAAAACCTTTCACTTTGCTCTGTTTTGTTTCATTTCTTAAAGCATAAAATCCTCCTATCGTTGTACGGTGTGACTGTCTCTACTAATCAGACCCAGGGTCTGAGGCCTGTCGAGAGCTCTGTATGAGTTAGCCATCCAGTCATTTTGATTAAATTCAATAAATAAGGCAGTAAACATGGTTTATGGTTTATTAAAAGTACAATTGATTGCATACCGAAATATCCAGAGACCTGTGAATAAATCAACTTGTTAGTAAACTCAATATTTTCAAGACAGGGCAAATTTATCCTATAAGTACGCTGCAAAAATATACACTCTCTCTTTGTAGCGTTATATGTGCAGCCTTATGGAATAAGAGCCACTGAGACCTAAAAGGGACTTCAGAGGCCGTCTTCATTCATGCAAGACTAACTTATTCCACTTTAAAATTCCACATCTTTATTCTTAAAACTCTCCCAAACCAGAGATCTGGCAACCCCATTAACCTATTTCTATGTGTTTAACTTAAATCCTTTCTAGTGTAATTGTCTCTAATCTTTGAAAATGAAGGGAATTTGAACCAGGAAGAATCATAATGAAAATGCGGTATATCGATCGGATCCTTCATTTCTGCAGTGTCTGGTTCTTTTACATTCAGAACCTGCACCCCTTCACTGTCATCCCCTGCAGTCTCCTCTAAATTTTATTGGCCTTGACTTACTGCAGAATTTACCCAACTCACCATACCCTCCTTACCTCGCTTCCCCACACCACTCCACATCCACTTGCTCCTTCTGTCCTCTATCCCTGGTGAACTCAGGTGTTCAGTCCTCCGTGTTTTCTCTGCTTTTCTGAGGTGATATCATCACCTGCAATGGCTTGTCAATTGACATTAACTCTTCGATCAGTACTTAGGAATTTAATTTCTCTTCTAAGCCCCACGCGTATCTCCTGCTACCGACTTGATGCATTGAGAGTCTAATGGGCATCGCACATCTAACAAGTTTATCCTTAGCTCTAAATCTATTTTGTTTTGATTAGTGACATCACCTGCCATCTAATTGCTCAAACCAGGGACCTCAGAATCACCTTTGGCATCATTACTTCCTCACTCTTCACATTAATTGGTAACGAGTTTATGCCAATTCTGCTTCTAAAATGCTTCTCATTATATCTCTTCTTTTCTTTCTACTGCCACTGGCTCGGCACAGAGTCTCTCATTTGGTCTATTTTGATAGCTGATCATCCTATCATCTTCTTACATTCATTCATTCACTCTCCTTAAATTCCTGCCTCAGAGGTCTGTTAAACATAAACATCCACTTTGCAAAACAAAATGTGGAACAGAGAGAATACCCTTAATGGCTCACTTTTGCCTAAGGATACAAATTCAAACAATCTGAGTACATTAGACCTGCTAGATCTGCATGCATTCTGTCTAAGGAGCATGGCATTCGAAGTTAAGAAAAATGGGTCCTCATCCCATACATGGCTCCATAAATTTCCTCTCCAGTCCTATTTTACCATCTGTAAATGGTGAGGAATGAATTGGATGATTTCTAAGAATCTTTTCATTTCTGTCACTTTTTTCAGAATGGCGGTAAATATAGAAAAAATAATGTCAAAAGACCAATTAGGCTGCTCATTAGAGATATTAGGAGATTAATTATATTTTAGTTCTATTGACCAATATGTGTCTATTTTTGAACAAGTACTCTGTGTCAGGCAATCAGAGGGGTAGAGAGAAGCAGAAATTTGTTCTAATTCCCTAGGAACATCTGTTTCTAGTGGGAAAAAATACCAAACCTCCATGGGCCTTGAATCCTCTGCTAATTATTAAGCAGAAGACAGACATAAAATAAGAGCCTACTTTTCTTAGCTACACCGGGAGGCTCTTTGCAGGGCAAACTGGAGGTGGTGATCAACTCAGTGCGCTATGAAGTGGGGGATGCTGAGCTTTGTGGCAACAATCAGCAGACACCACCAGAGAAGGTGAAAGCTACCCCTAGGATTGAACCAGGTTTCTAATTCCTGCAGATCAAAAAAGATATGAAAACCAGAACCTGAGACCAGACCAACAAGTCATGGCTTAGGGAAAGGCTAAGACCCCATGAGGATGCTGTTATGAGCATCCTTGGGTCGCGATGAACCTCAG
Source organism: Lasiurus borealis (assembly GCA_004026805.1). Classification (NCBI taxonomy): domain Eukaryota; kingdom Metazoa; phylum Chordata; class Mammalia; order Chiroptera; family Vespertilionidae; genus Lasiurus; species Lasiurus borealis. The sequence continues at coordinate 54,147 of PVJN01010285.1, forward strand.
ACTACATAAGCACGTCTAACTGAACCCATTGCTGGAGCAGGGACTCCCCATGTGTTCTGGGGTCTGCTCATCACCAGATCAGATGCTGGGTAGGGCCAAGTCTAGGCAAGAGAGGCTGTTCCTATCTTCAGCTGAGCAAAGCTAGCGTGGCCAGGGGCTGGCAAATGGGTCTTGTAGCCACACAAGAGAAGGGCGGGTGCCAAGCAGACACAGTGACCACTCTACAACTACAACTTGCTCTGAATCCTTACTCATATGGAAGGGACCTAGATGAAATAAATACACAGTAAGTAAACTTCAGGCACATAGCTCTATAAGCTAGCTTTTCTGTCTTGAGTCTCTCTTGAAAAGGGCAGTATTGTATTTAAAACAGTCTTACAAAGAAGGGACTGGTTTCTCTCATCATGTAAAGGGAACTACAGAAGATTGGGATAGGATACGTAGCTGCCCTCTAATTTCGGTCAAATAGCGTTTTGTTGTTAGAACACTTGTTTAAATTAAAGATTGCCCTCGGGAAAGGAGCTTTCCCAAACATGTAGCTTATAGATTGTGTGTTCTGTGTTAAAGCACCAAATAAAACCAACAAATCTGAGCACTCAGTTAGTCCTTTTAGAAATCAGGCCAGTGAAACACCACTATGTTGCGGGATTCCCACAGTGATTTATCCAGGAGGAATGTTCCCTTAACCGAAAGTAAGATGCTCACCCCCTATGTCTGATTAGGTTTTCAGGGCACCAGCAGACAGTGGCAATAGCCATGCTGTGAAAGTGAAATTAAGAGTCAGATCATTCCTAGCAAGTGAAAAATGTATCTGGCTAACGTAGAGCGTATCTTTCTTCCCACCAGTCCGGCAGACACTATCCACTCTATTCCCTAAAGGAATATTCCCTTTAAAAATGGAACTGGAGTGGTTGTGTGAGCAAATGGAGAGAATGGGATAGTCAAGACATTCTTTTTCCATCAGTGCCCCTAGGTAAGGGTCAATGCTGGCAGCTGTTAGCACATCTCTCTTCTAATGAGAGTGTCCAGGAGATACAGAGGGGGCAGGCAGGTCACGACAGTCTCCACCTTAAAACAGGCCAGTTGTAGATTCTGTCCTAAGACAAGTCACTTAGCATCTAAAGGTCTTTCATTTCTGTTTTCTTTTCTTCACTGTGAGAGAACAGCTTTTTACTCATTCCTATCAAAGATCAAAAATGGGCATGGTGCTACTGGGGGCATTGGAGAGTGGAGGAAAATACCCTACCGCGAGTTCCCTCCATCCCAGTCTTCAGTGTGTAATAGGCAATTGTGTTCACGTTTACAAAAGGAGTGCCTCCTGCAAAGAGATTGGAAAGGGATGATTTACTGAGAGGGGCTAATAAGATTTGGGGCACGTTGATTTATACCAGAAGAACATCTGCTTTACAGATCCTCAAAGTGCAACATAAGAATAGGAAACCAGAGAGTCTTGAAAGTGAAGATACAAATTCTCAATTTGATCCAGAAGATGATGAGACACAAGCAGGTGTAGCTTGGGGATGGGCGTTCGGTACTTTTCCCAGTTGATGTGGGAAGTAAATATGAAAGCTGATCTTTTCTTCAACCAAAGAAGCGCTGACTGATGTATCTGCTGCCCAAACATAGTGCCGGCGCTCTCCAGTTACCGGTGAATGTTCCATCCTCACTTCTCTCTCCTCTGCTCTTTAAGAACTGGAAGGTTCTATAAGGAAAACATGAAGCTGTTTCTGATTCTGAGGAATACTTGACAACTCCCCAGACGGGGATCTCACATTCAATCACTATTGTTCAGTCTCCCAGAAAGTAAAGACTTAAAATGACCCAAATAGCCTTGGAATTTATTTCCTAGCGTTAGGTTTTCTGGATCTGGGGAAAACTAACATTTACTTATTTTCAAAAAAATATTTCACTTCATTGTTCATATAAAAATAATAAATACACAAAAAATATTGACATAAACAAATATGAGTTGACTCTGACAGAGGGCTTAAGAACAACAGGAGTGAATAATATAAATTCTTAGAATATAGAAGAGCCATGGATAATAAGCATTTTAATATACTTTAATACATTTAATACGTAAGTCCTTTTCCTTAAGCCTATTTGTATTCTCATTTCCTCAATAGTTTACTCTAGAGAGATCAATTAGGAACTCTCATCTTCAAAAATTAAATTTTAGTTTCCATCTCTTTAAGAGATTACGAATACAGACATTTAATTTTAAAATATCTTGATTTCTAGCAGAATGAGATCCAGAGAGGACCTTAATTTTCACATAATTGAGTTTTATATATCCCATTTCTACAAATGCTCTTTGGGAAAAGATTAATTAAAATTATACAGGAGTAATACTGAGTCATCAGCATTAAATATGGTGCATTCAATATTTTGCACTCTTACATAAGCGTTATTTACTCCCAGATAATTTTTTTAACTACAAGCTCCTTACACAATTGTAGAGTCAAATAACTACCCAACAAACGTTTACTCAGAGCTCGTCGGGCTGTTTTTGGAGGCTGGGTCATGGATCATGCCTGCTCCCCTCAGAGGATACCATGTTCCCTCCCAGACAGAGCACATGCTAAGAAAACAGCACTTGAAAGGAAGTATGTTGTGCATGAAGAATAATGGAATGCCTCTTGAAATATCATCTTTAGGCTAAGACATTGGTTTTTTTGATTTGTGACATAGGAGAAGAAAAGTGCTTAGGGCTGGGATTTAGGCAAAGTAACTTGATGAAATAGAGTGCAGATCAAATTGGCAATATGTGTTAGACCCTCGCTGATTCCACTTCACGGCTCTATGGCATTTTTCAGCTTGTTATGGAAAATAACTAAGGAGTGGATGTTAGCATTATGCAAATAGGAAACACTGTGGAAGACCTGTTAAAATATTTTAAAGGATGTAGATCTAATCTTTTAAATGCTGGAGCTGGGAGTAGGGGGGAAAGTCACTGCCCAGACTGTGAAAAAAGTAGTGTCCTTCTGCCACTCATGAACTATGTAAAAAGGGCAGGGAAAGATTGGGACCAGGAAGAGAGAGGATCAGAGGGAAGTTTTCCCCAGCTGCTGTGGGGTCAGTCTCCTTCAACAGTGAAAAGTTCCTTTCCCTTAGATTCACTCAGTGGCCTTTTCCAAATCATCCATACCAAGAGCTATCCTTCTCAGTAACCCTCCAAGCTTTAAAATAATGGCCTCTATCTGATTCTTCCCTTCCCATAAGGCACTGTTGTGGGTTTCCAATGTACCAATAAATGATCTGATATACCCATTTCTATTAAGTGCTACAAATTGAATCAGTTTCCTGGTTCATTCATCAGTGGTGTGATTAGCATATTTTAAAAAGTGGGGGGAGGGGCTCCCCAAATTGAAGTAAATATGGCTGAGATTCTAAGCATAGTGGCAGTAAGATGTCTCTGCAGGGAGGTGTTGGTGGGCAATGGAGTGTTGGGGAATATTAGGTTTCACTTTTGGAGACCGTTTTTACTTACACTAAGCATCAACCCTCGATGCCACCTTGCTGTGACTTTGAAACAAGAATTTCCCCCAACACAGTAGGAATTTCTTTTACCATTCTCTAGCTATTTATTTAGGAGATCTAAGTCACAAGTCCACAGTTACCTCTTTAAGCAACTATAGAAAACAGAATGCTGATAACTAACTGAGTTATTCCTATTACCAATTGTATGACTGTGGCGAAATGCTTACATCCTTTAGAGTTTTAGAATTTTCTTCTGTAAAATTCTTAATATAACACCTGCCTCATAGATTGTGTGTACTGTAGCATCTGTGAGGTAGAA